>OY811974.1:4577000-4824500 GCA_963681505.1 Eunapius fragilis | reverse complement strand
AACTTATGCAAGTTGTAGTATTACATCACAACTATGTAAAGGAGTACATACGTCATGTGGAGCTTGAGCCTGTGCAACGGAACTGATCCTGAAATGCAGGTATCACTATCGTTACTGCATTTACATGACCCTAGCAGGTTAATTTACTATCCACACAAAGCTGACTCACATATTAACAGATCATATAATTGAATTACTATAAGAGCCAACTACTACACTGTATGATTTTTTTTACACACACCGACAGACAATGCAATGAATAGTAGTACAACAGTGGTTGTCAGTGCAGACAGTACTAGTGTAGCAAGCATACCATAATCAATGTCCCTCCCTACTCACATAATGTCCTGCCTAGGAGATGTGCTGCAGTCTCTCTGTAGGAGCACACCCACTCTCAACGCACACCCATGTTACCAACCATATGAGGCTATATGTATGGTGTATCCTTGCAGTTATGGAGTGACTGAGTCCACATGCAACTGATCCGGTTGACATCAGTGGAAAGATGGTGGTATGGCGGAGGGTCACCCCCCTTGCTAACCCCACGAGGAACTATAAGCTGCTCATTTAACTGGCTAACTAAAGCCTGAATGACCTCTTCTCATACATGTATGAGTACTGATCAATGAATGCATTGTGACCTTTTAACCCTCTGCCTTTATAAGGGTGGATCATTTGCAATGAATAATCTGTGCTAGCTGTGTTTGCAGTTAGCTATGTGCCAGCTAAGCAGATATCTAAAAATGTGCGTGTTCATTAATTGTTATTGTTCACAATGTCCAACTAATTATAAAAGATACTTCAGCCTAATTTTTATTGGTGGACACTATGAAGAGGGTAAAATTGTTATATGCTAGTGTATTAGTGTACATGCATGTACGTGGGGCTTTATTGCATACTTGTTCCTATAACACCCCAATATGCAGTGTTATCCAAAGCTGTATAAAAGCGTTTAGCACTGTATAGTTTTCCCCTAGGTCTCTTTTACAAGTATTTCTATATGCATTTTCATATTGAGCTGGTGATAGAGTTCCGCAAACCTGTATAGGGATTCTGGGAAGTGTCAGGTAGTGTATGTATGTGTATGTGTGTGCGTGTGTATGTGTGTGTGTTCCTAGAACCAGGTCTTGGATCTGCTGTGATCTTGGCATTACTTTAATTAATAGGTGAGTATTTTTACAGTATTTTACAGTGTTCCTTTAGACTAGTGATACATGTGCTACTGAAAGCACTGGTGATTGATGTGCATAAATATTGATCAGTTAAAATAAACGTACAAGGGAGTTAAAAGAAAGGATCATATGCTTGTACATGTGCATGTATTGTAATTCGACTATGGCAATTCATTATCCAATGCTCTACACCATAGCATAGGGCATCAAAGTGCCACGTACCACTAAGATGATAATGTCATTAGTGCTAAATTGTACCTATCAGTATACTGATAAGTGTATGCCTATTCATGAGGGAAACACAAAGACAGGATGTACAAGTTCTTGATCTGGAGAGACCACATACAACAGTGTAAGTGACCAGCATCGAGACCTTTCAGTGAGCCCTACCATCAGCAAATACCTGATGAAAGAGACATGACATGAGACGAGACATGACAGGTGGGCAAGCACTTGTATGGGTACAATGTAGCTGACCTTGACAAGAGTTTGCAAGAATGGTGTGCTTGCTCACCCCATGTTGCCCACTACCCCAAGTTAGGGCACTAAACGGGGTCATTAGATGCGTGTTTCTGGCTTCAGCTACAGAACCAGTGCCGGCGTTGATTAAAAATAAACGTGGTTTAATCATGATTGTGTAAATGGTGGGGAGCAGCCAATGTTCCATCTGGAAGGTCTGAATTTTATTGGATACAGCTGAAGCTCACTGCGCCACAGCATTTAGTATGCAGAGCTGTGCAGAGTCTGCATTTCAACCGTATGCAGACGGGTATCATTGAAGTGTTCGTTTGCAGACGTCTGCAAATGAACACTTCAACAATACTCATCTGCATACGGTTGATATGCAGACTCTGCACAGCTCTGCTTACTAAATGCTGTGGCGCAGTGAAGTGCTCTCAAGCCTCAAGTTTCAATATGCATCTAGTCTGTGGAACCTAACGGATGAAATTGCGGGACAATCAGTTTGCCGGTGAACTGCTTGTACCTGTTTTTTTGTGCGAGGGAATGTCAGCTTACCTAGCAAAATTGCATCATGCACCTTGTATGGCTTCATCAGCCAACGCATGACTTGTACTGAATTTCATTACGACCTCATGCATGGACTGACGTACCCCGCCCTGGCCGGCCATACATGGTGGTAACTAAATTTTAATTCAGCACTACTTTGTAGTTATATAATGGACCCTGAAGCGGCATCATTCGGAATTCACACGCACTTCGCATGCATCCACTTTGACCAATTCAATATGTGCCATGGCCATAGTCAATCTTGGGGAACTAATCAATATACATGACGCATCAAAAACAATAATTAAAAATGGGCTTGCTTTTATGACATTGGCACCGCGATCGCGATTTATTAGAGCATCGGTATTCACAATTTGACGCAAGAGCCCGCGATGAATGAAAAAAAGTTCTGCACTGGTAATGAACGATACTTCCGAATGAGTGAGTCGCTACCGAGAAGACTGGTGCAAAGGCAAGTTTTCCGCTGCCATATAATTGGTACTTGATAGCGCATGATGCATACTAAGTCGGGCCAGGGCCGTCGCCGCCGGTCCGGTTGCACGGTTTTAACCAGCCCACTTTTCGCTCGTGTCTCTCATATTATAACACCATTGTACCATCGATAGCCACCCATTTTGATCTTTTATCAAGCACGCAAGTTTTTACATCTGGCTGATTGGCCTTCGAATCATCCGAAATGCCTTAGCGGCTGGGGCTCCGCCCCAGATCCCGATGGATGAGATTATGGAGTTGCATGCAGCGTTATAACTTACGCGTCACGTCTTTTAGTTTCAATTCAGAGCAACCGGACCACTCCTATATGACGGCGACGGCCCAGATACACAGCAGATCCTCTGGGGGCATCGGGGGCACCGCCCTCCCCCCCCCCCCCCCCCCCCCCCCCCCCTTTTCGTTCGTCTAATCAGAGATTATCTCCGGTCTAATTATATATTCATAGTCGCGCAATATAGCGTTTTTAATTGCATTTTGAACGTACAGCTACCAAAAGCGTCCGCACCCACCCCGAACCACGCCCATTTCTCACATAATTCATTATTGGTGTCCCCCCTTTCAAAATTCCTGGATCCGCCCCTGCACAGATGTGGTTTCCTAAGGCACTCCGTAATAACATTTAGTTAGCCTGCATGGCATTTTACGTTGACGCATCAGCAGTGACGTGGGAGGGGGGGGGGGGGGGGGGGGGGGGGGGGGCAGGGAGGGACACATGTCCCAGGGCACAGGGTTGAGGGGGCGCCGAAATAAACGAGAGATAATTAATTATCGCGTCCACGAACGCATGGGCAGATACAGGGGGCAGTTGTAAACCCGTTCATATAATATAAGGCTCCCCCCCCCCCCTCCCCCTTCCCTCTTTTCCGCTACTGAGGTACCCCCCCCCCCCCACATCGGGCCCAGGCCAGAAGCCAACAGCACCCCCCCCCCCCCCCCACCCCCACCCCCCCGGCGCCATAAGTGCATTATGTCCCCCGGGCGCTCAACACTCACACTACGCCACTGCGCATCAGCATATAGGTCGCGGGCCATGACGAACTATACATGCGATGACGACGTATAAACTCCTCTGGAGCTTTACTCACTGGTTAGCGGTGTATGGGTATATCTGGATATGCACGAAATGTTGAATCCAAACGTACGCAATATCTGGTTGTTTACTGAGCTGTACATATATGCATAAATGTACAACATATAAATATATGTGCATTCCAGCCGTCCAAACCTTTAAACACTGGGACCACCTTTAGTATTGTAACATAGCGGTCATCTTCAAATTCAGCGTTTTAACGATATGACTGCAGCACGGATTTGTGAGTAAACTTTACCCTAAGATCAGGGGCTGAAAACTGTCTGGGGTCGTGACGCTTTGTCTCTGCATATGCCATTACTGTGGGGACGAATGCCCAACTCAATTTTAGACAACTCCGCCGGGTTGCAGAATACCATAATAACCATGCAACAATGCTGTATATACTATTATGCAGTGATATATACTCAAAGTGAAGGTTGCATTATAAATTATCATGTCCATCAAACGCTAATAACTGGTAGAGTAGAAGCTAAACTGGTGGAGTCCATGCAAGGTATTGAGATGGAGGTGGCTGGCAGTCAGATTAATGGCTGCTGTATATCGTAGACACGTTGCCAACTTCAGCTGGGAACGGGTATTCCGCAACTCAAAGTGGAATAAGACAATTTTAATATAAGCTTTCCAGAAAAAGGACACATATAGGCAGGAAGATGTAATGCATGGTTGTCACAACTGAAGCTGCTGTTAGGCAGCAGTTAGAGGAGGACGTTCCATTCAAAGAGAAGACAGCAACATAATGATGCATGCCCTACCAGAACGATCATGCATGCATATAAGGTTATCTTAGAAGAAATATGAGGGCAGTAGACAGGCTATGAGAAAAAGAGAACCAGAAACATTAGTGACACTGGGGAGCTAGTGCTAGCTCCATTTGCTTGAAAACCAAGGTGAAACTTCAGTGAAAGATAGAAAAGCAAATGTTAGACAAGGGAGGCGGAGGGGATGGGAGTTCTTTTCGCAAGACGATCTACTATTCAGAAGGTAGATTGCACCAGATGAAGGGTATAACATGATATCACCATGAGCATGCACACTGACCATAACTACCTAGCCCTCGTTAAACTTTTCTTTAGCTAGGATCCAGATGTCGCTGTATCATGCATGGTGCATGAACAACCACTGTCCATTCTTTTCACTGTTCTTTGAGGATAAATGTTCTGAACACCGCGAATTCTCTTGCAACCAGACTTGGCAACACTTTGCTAAATGTGCCCGGTCTTCCTGAATTTATATATCACTGCACAGAACCACTATCTCAACACTTATTCTTATAACAGTCCTCTTCAATGTGTCCCAGCTTATCACAAAACACAGATTTCTTCAGTCTCCTAACCGTCTTTGTCAGTTCCTTTGTTTGCTCCCTGACATTTATATCCATCTGAAAGATTCCCAGCATGGGGATAAGTCTTCCCACCCACAACCTTTGCCTTTGCTACATTGTTGTACACAGAAGACCTAGCAACACTAAAAAGTGTAAAGAACCACCATCAACAAATTAACCCACCAACATAATGTAACAACAGCTAAGGTTGTTGAGCCATCAAATAGGCGGAGTTGCAAGCGTTGCATGCATCCCTATTCAAACTCAAAAAAAAAAAAAAAAAAACCGTACCATGATCTCGACCATTATTTAACCCTGTGAATGCATACGTGCATGATTGGGCGCGCTTAAGATGTGGTAATAAAACGGCGGAGGACCGATAGGTATGTTCACACATACACAACAGTTACTTACTACTTACAGTATCGATTTACCCCTGACGGCGGATATACCCTGACTGCGTTGGTGTGTCATTACAGTCAGGGCAGCAATACTCACGCAAGCACGTACATGCACAAGTAGCGCGCAGATCTGGTGTATGTTCGATATTGAGATGGCGTGATTCTGACAATACAAGTAGCGAGAAATATACCGTTTATCCGTTTATGTATACGTGTATAACAGTAAGCTTTTTACACACGAGGTTACTAGTACACAACCAAAGATCAAAACTTGGTACGGAATGTATTGTCATACCATCCGATATACGCCGAACATCCTGTACCAGGTTGTATTTTTTGGTTGTGTAGTACTCTACTCTGGTTTCTTAATGTCATCTGATTCCTAGAATAACAACCTCATACTTCCGCTGTGGCACTCCCTGGGTGTTCCCCAGAGAATGAACAAACACCAGTGCTTACATAACTGTGTGATGTGTAGTGTGGATTGTGTATCAAATCTTTCCCCACATTCACATTCAGGTGTTGCTAGGCAATCGTTTAAGATAAAGCTTGAACCATTCTTTAAGAAACTCGTGAGTAAAATGAATAAAAATAAATCCATGATAACCTTATGAACTACATGTAACTCAGGAATAACCCCTTTCATCTTTTTTACAATGCAAAAACTAGGTACTGTATTGTACTTGCCAACAATATTGGATGCAACTTAATGAATCCAATTATATTTTAGTTTACTCATAGTTTTGCAGAAATTCATGGTGGTTTATGCTCAACCTGTTGCCTAGTGTATGTTCCACCTGTATGGGCATCTAGGATGATGGGTGTGGCTGGTACACCAATGTATGTGTGCATGTACATGTATACTATATTTAGTACTTGTACACATACCCATATTAATGTACATGTACACCTCGGGAGCATATAGAATGATTCAAGAACAAATAATATTTAAATAACATGTACCTTTTGTAGTGGTGTTTATTGACTGACGTAAAGGTTGTCACATGACTAGCTGGACTAGAGTTAGGTTGAGACGTTTCCGTGTACTGGGTAACTGTGTTGTATATGTATTAAGCATACCCTAAGGCAGCACCCTCGCAAACGCGTACTACTACATGGTGGCAACGATGTTGACCTGTTCAACCTAAGTAACCGTGACTGATATCGAACTCAAGATGGCGTCGCTTCATATCTCTCTTCCGGAACCTTTTATCTTTGCTACTCCTGAAAGTGGCCTCGGTGGATTTGTCGCTTTGAGTGCTTTCGGGGAGCTTCGGGGTTGATAGCGAACGCGGAGATGAGCCAGATATGTAACCAAGCGGAAGACATATTACGCTCGTTTAGCTTGACAAGCTCAGCGAGGCAAGTATGACGTAGTGAAGGAGAAGTTAGAGAAGCATTTTGTGAAGCGCAGAAATGTTATTTTCGAGCATGCGAAGTTTAACTGTCGTGTTCAAGGGCCTGACGAGACGTGGGACTCCTTCATTATATCCCTCTATTGCTTAGCAGAGCACTGTTCATATGGATCGTTGCATGATGAGCTCATACGTGACCGGATCGTGGTGGGAATTCGAAACTCTCAGTTATCAGAAAATTTTTGTGTAATTTGTTGAGATCTACAAGTTCCAAGCCTATCTGAACGTTCTGAATTAATTTTATATTGATTCCATAAAATAACTGATTTTCTGTGAACACAGCTGGCATCATGTTTTGATAGCACACCACTTTTACCTGTGAGTAGCATGCTTCCAGTCCTTAAATCCCACTTGTGTGAAGGTTTTTTTTTCACATTTGTAACCAGGTCCAGAACCAAGCAAATGACAACTGTAACAGTAACAGGCATCTTTTTGTATGGAGTATTCCAACCATGGATAAATACTGTACCATGCAGGATTAAATGACCTAGATTTTCCAGAATATACAGTAACTGGGAACGTAATGTTGACAGGCTGTACAGGAGGGAATGCAGTAGTTGATGCAATATCATCTGGTACTTTAGAGCAACCTGATTGGACTCTTCAGTGGGGTACTAGATAGGGAGCTGTTGATTAGTACGGTTGTAGGGTTAGACTGAGGATTCTTACTTAGTACAGTGCAGCGTGATTTTTCACTTTCCAAACATATATCTTCTGAGTCCATTGTGTCCGAGCAGCACTGCTCCGACTGCTGTAATGATTTCTTCTTTGTTTCGGGGTGCAAAGAACAACTGCTAAATTCTTCATCGCTGCTATACAGCTGCTTCTATTGACGTCTTCTTGGATAGATTTTCTTTTCAAAGACTTACTGGAATTTGTGGAAATCTGAAAGTCCGTACACTGAAACAAAGTACTTTAAGTCAGGCGCCCGGTAGCCAACGTGATCGGTACTATTTTTTAATTAATGACAACTGAATAGCATGCATGCGGCGCACATATTCGGCATGAGTGTTCTCGAGCGCGCATTGGCGAGGGTGTTTATTTATTACTTCGGGGGTTATTGTTAAACACATACACGGTTGGTAGGGCCTAGGCCCTACCAGGCCCTACCGTAGCTACGCCACTGAATGGGTGCATTTTAAGTAGAGAGCCGCGTGGTGTGTGTGTGTGTGTGTGTGTGTGTGTGTGTGTGTGTGTGTGTGTGTGTGTGTGTGTGTGTGTGTGTGTGTGTGTGTGTGTGTCAGCTGGACCCTGATTTGACATTGGACAAAGCTATCAATGCAGTTAGACAGAACGAGGCGGTGAAAGGTCAGCAGACAGTGATACGAAGCCAGGAACATGAATAGTTGCTGTTGTAAAAGACAAGGAAGTCACAGGGAAACACAAAACAATGTGTACTAGATGTGGCTACATGCGTATACAAGGAAAACACATATGCCCTGCTGAGACAGCATCCTGCCACAGTTGTGGACAACATGGTCATTTTCAATCAGTGTGCAGAGCAAAGGACAAGACAGTAGCGGCAATTAATGAGAATGCAGTAATGTTGGGTGGAGCACAGCTACAGCAGGTTACTTACACAGATCAATGGACAACAACACTGGGTTTAAATGATATTCAAGATAGACACTGGGGCAGAGGTTATTGTTATTCCTGCATTGTCATACAACCCAGTAAAGGATGGACCACTTCACTACAACAGAAGTAGTTATTAGTATATATACGGCAGGCAGGTAGACAAATGGTGGAGGTGTGTATGGGATAGCAGAGGTGTGTGTAGGTTATGGTGGAAGTGTATAATGGATGGTGGAGGTGTCAGGGGAATGGTGGAGGGGTCATTCCATGGGCTGTCAAGAAGTAATTGGACAGCACCCCTCAGATTTGTGTGCAATTTATCATATTTGCTTGACTTAATATGGATGTTACTTTAACACATTAATTTTAAAAATCTGACGAGTGGTTTACGAATTAACACCGTCATGAATAATGAATTGTTTTCCACTTTGAAGACTCATAACTCCCTACTCACAAAACTTGTATGGCTATTATTGGCATCAAATTGAAGCTCTCTTAGTGTACAATCCGACTATAATATGTTTCTGTGGGAGAGGCGAAAGGGTTAAAGAATAAATATTTATACAGCACGGTTTTCTATATTTAGGTCACTTGCAGGGTGATACTGTTTTTGTATATGAAAACTGTTCATTGTCCTTACATTTAAAACAAATAAAAAGTTTGAGTATCAGCTAGTTCTGGGAACTGCAGAAGGTTAAAGGGCAAGACGCCATCTTTAATTTCTTCATGGTTGATTTGAGTTGTTTAGATAAGTCTCAAGGGTATTACATAATACTGTCTTCAACTATCACAACAGTAAGAAAGGGTGTTGGTAATGATTTTTAGTACATCGAATTGCGCATTTATTGGAAACCGTTAAGCCTTCTAATGGGATCATATCGTTGCTTAGGTAAGCATGCATGCTCGTTATTACTGTCATAAGTGGTTAAAGCTCAACATTTCTTTTAATTGGAAGTAAAAAGGAACGAGGTTTAAATGAATCGGCGGTGGGACCTATTCAACCGGCTCAAGAAGCGGTGGTCCCTCAACCTGTTCATACATACGCCGGATGACGGTGTACCGGGGATCCCACCCGCGGCACCACTACCGCTGCTGCCACTAATTGTACTACCCGCTGCTCCATTACCCCCGGTGCCATTAGTTGAACAACCCGCGGCACCACTACCACTTGCCGAGCCTCCTGAGCAACTACCAGAGGTCCCAGCTGCCGTAGCTGACGTACGAGTAGCACCCCCTGCCGCCTTTCCATATACAGCGCGTCGACGGACAATTGATAAGGGATGGGCATCTGTTTATGGCGGCCATGTTGTTTACATCTAAATACCCCACGCATACCGCCCATGGTTGCCATGCGACCCATGGACATTACCCGGGATGAGGCGGGACGTGTGTGTGTGTGTGTGTGTGTGTGTGTGTGTGTGTGTGCGCGTGCGCGCACACGCGGCATGTGGTATGGAAGTAAGCATTTCAAAAATGCAAATGGAGCACACCACACCTGAGATGGCTATCTGGAGCTTCCTTCGTGCTTTTTTTTGACACACCAATCAGTTTGAGATCTTACTCTGTCATCAGTGGCGTATTTAGGGGGGGGGGGGGGGGGGGGGGGGCTCAGGGGGCTCGGGCACCCCCCCCCCCCCCCCTCCGTCTCGAGTATGAATATTACATTAATTCACGCGCTTAGTTACCTGCATCTCAGTGGCGTATCCATGGGAGGGGGGTTGCTCGAGCATCCCTCTTGGCCATAGGTCCTTCCATATATAAATTCATAACTTTTCGGCCGCATTTTACAATAACAGCTGCACGCTTGCGCTGCTTATTGATACCCGTACGCAATCATAACCCCCCCCCCCCCCCCCCACTTTCGTATCAGGCCAGAAACCGACAGCACCCCCCCCCCCCCCCCCCCCCGCTTTTCGAATTGGGCCAAAAACCGACAGCAACCCCCCCCCCCCCCCCCCCCTCCCTTTCTCGTATCGGGCCTGACCTTAAGCATCCCCTCACTGAAATCCTGGATACGCCACTGGTCATGGTCAGGAAAGTGATGAAATCCACCTGTAGGGCCTGAGGAGAGGATGGGAGGGAGGGGGAGGGGTGAAGGATATGGAGGGGAGGGGAGACCCAGCAAAAAGACAACTTGACCAAGATCTTGTCCAAGATGCCAAGATTATGGCTGCCAAAATCTTGCCCAGGATCTTGCCTAAGATCTTGGGCATGATTCTGGGCAAGATTTGGCCTCTTGGACAAGATCTTCGTCTCTTGGGCAAGATCCTGGCCATCTTGCCCAAGAATTTTTTGCAAGAACTTTTTGCTGGGAGAAGGATGTGGAGGGGAAGGGTGAAGGATGTGGAGGGGAGGGGTGAAGGATGTGGAGGAGAGGGGTGAAGGATGTGGAGGGGAGGGGTGAAGGATGTGGAGGGGAGGGGTGAAGGATGTGGAGGGGAGGGGTGAAGGATGTGGAGGGGAGGGGTGAAGGATGTGAAGGATGTGGAGGGGAGGAGATGGAACATGGTGGTACATATACACGTGCCACACAGGTATATGTACCATCCAAAACGTGTACAGGTCCCCACCATCCCCTATGCACTGTCACCATCCCTACACACACCACCATCCCCTACACACCTACACCATCCCTAAACACTCCTCCACCATCACCTACACACACCTCCACCATCACCAACACACCTCCACCCCTACACACCTCCGCTATCCCATACACACTTCCACCATTTGTCTGTGTGCCTGCCGTATATATCGCTCTAATAACGACGTCCATTGTCCAACATCCGGTCCGGGGCAGCGCCCAAAAACGTTTTGCGCCAAATCCGTCATTTTTGCCAAATACGATTTGGTTTTACGCCATATCACTCTTATGTCTACTGTTTTATTATGCGACCTACCGGGCCACCGTACATTTCTAGTTCTGGAACCTTGGTGATCTTTTGGGATCAGGTAGAAATGTATTCACTGCCACTATCAAGGCTTCCTTCCAGTAAAAGTTCTACAGACTCCTACAGACTCCTAGAAATGGACCATGTACAGTGTACACACACATGCACACACTCACATACACACACATACATGTACACACACACACACACAGGATGTTTCCCAGGTGGCAAGCAGATAGGCCAGCTAATAGCTAATGTGTCTGTACTGTACTCAGGAACTTGAAACACACCCACCCAAGATCATTATCAGAGCACTTTGTGTCATTTGAAGTAGTTTTCTGGATCACAGTGGCCTGGGCAGTGCCACTTCCAAAGTAGCAGCAGTCCAGTACATACATGTACATTCAACGTATCAGTCCAGTACATAAAGAAAAAATCCAGTACATACAACATGCCAGTCCAGTACGTACGCATATTATGACACATAGGTCCAGTACATACATCTGGTATGTTGTATGTTGGGACTGGTGTATTGGATTGGTGTGTTGGTATGTTCTATATGTTCTACGTGGGGGGGGGGGGGGGGGGGGGGGGGAAGTGGGTGGGGCATTGCCACTGCTGAGGGAGGGGGTGGGGTTGGAAGTGCTAGAAAAGCGGTATACCATCTTCAGAATTTAAAAATTTCTTCCCCGGACCCCCACCCCCCCCCCCCCCCCCCCCCCCCCCCCCAAATTTTTAAATACGAGCCATTTCTAGTTCTGAAGCCTTGGTGACTCACTGTACTCGTATATCAGGTGTACAAGTCACACATCGTACGGCAGTGCAGCTGCTCACAGGAAAAAAAATCGTGTTCCGGACCTTGGATTTTAACCTATCGACCATGGGATCTGTTCCATCAAACGTATTCAAAGTCTTTGAATACGTTTGATGGAACAGATCCCATGGTCGATAGGTTAAAACCCAAGGTCCGGAACACGATTTTTTCCCCTGTGGCTTCGAATTTGCATTCTTTTGCAGTAACCACGGTGTCACGTGATCTTGTGTCACGCCACCAGGATGTCACGTGATCTTGTTTTTTGTAACGTACATGTACTTATAACGGAGGTGGCGGAGGACCAATAGGTATGTGGACGCATACACAACGGCTACCTACTACTACTTACTGTGCTCGTGTTCATAATCAAACGTGATTGGTAATGATTGTATGTCTGTTTTGGTGTGTCGTAACAGTTTGGGCAGCAATACCAGAGATTATATCTCCACGAGAGCGCAGATCAGGTCTTATAAGTAGGAAAAAAAATCGTGTTCCGGACCTTCGTATCGATCTTGGGATCTGTTCCGTCAAACACTGTTGTCTTAGGCAATTTGATGGAACAGATCCCAAGGTCGATAGGGTAAAACCAAAGGTCCGTGTGTATGTCAATATCAATAGTTATAGTCACTAGGGTTTCTCAGGGGGTGAATAAACAACAGGCTGGCGCGTAAATCAACAAACACCTAAAATGTTTACATATTTGTAGTGTATCAAACATTTCCCATCCAGGTGTTGCAAGCTAATCGTTCAATAAAGTCTTGAACCACGTGAGTAAATAACATCCTTGATAACATTATTGCCTAGCTAACTGACGAATAACCAACTCCTTTCATCTTTCACATGTATGCTTTTTACAAAGTGACCATGCACTAGCCAACAATGGTGCAACTTAGTGTTATACACATTACCTAGGATATGTTCCACCTGTATGGACAACAATGATGATGGGTGTGGCTAGTACACCAATGTATCTGTGCATGTATACTAGTACTGGTACATACAGTGTGTACACATCCAAATGCATATGCATGCATATGTGTACATATATAGCCATATAAATGTACATGTACACCTCGGGGGCATATAGAATGATTCAAGAATAAATAAATAAGGTTGTTTTATCATTTATATGTCAGGAGCATTTTAAAATAGATATAGATATTGTACAGAAAGGGTTGGAAATGGTTCACATACTGCAGTAGATGATGTAGGGTACATGTAGGCTGGCTTGTGGGCCGTCCGTGTAGTATTATTTTAACACCTTCAACAGCCACTGTGTTTCTTGAACTCTGTAAAGGATGCCAAGTTTCGATGTTATAAAGCTTGTTTATTCTTCTCTGACTGCCTCTGACTGCCATAAGAGGTAAAACATCTTTCCGAAGTGTTAAAATGTTGCAACTTAGCAAGGCCCAAGTTACTGTGCTCAAGGAATGCTTTGTGGGCATAAAATAGATGACTGCAGTGCTTCATCCAATCTGCTTGATTTTAGGAAAATCACTGAATACAACATGTTTTGTGTGGATTGCATGGGTAGTCATATCAATGAGGCAAGGAGCCATCTGGACATGTGTGTGGTTATGGGCGTGCAGCATGTGCTGTGTTCAATCCCCTCATACATGTACATGTACCTCTGTACACGCTACACACCTAAAAATTGTGGGCGGACACTGATGTTTATGAAGCAAACCAAGAGGTGATTTTCCCAAGGAACGTATCCAAGGTGCGGCAAGACGAATCATGAATCCAAGGACTGCCCTTTAAAAGAAGCAATCTGCAATTACTGGACATCGAAAAATGGGTCACATTCAAATGGTCTGCCTGAAGAAGAAAGAGCAGCAGCCAGTTCAAAACATTTCACCTGGACAGGGAGGACAATACATGATTCCATAAGTGTGACAACTTTTCATATTGATGGCAACGATTTCATTACTGCAGTAATCTGTACTGCTCCTGGTCTGGATGTCTTTTGTCAACTGATAAGTGTGGCTTCTACTCAAAAAGGAAGCTGTCTGTCCAACACATGTTTAGCACCCGTAACAAAAGTGAGTGACAAGCTGTTACAGGTACTAACTCAACTCACCTTTGTTATGGGTGCAAGACAGCTTCCCTTTTGAGTAGAAGCCACACTTATCAGTTGAAAGAATTTTCAAAAGACATCCCCAGGAGCAGTAGGTTTAACTGGCCATATAGTCCACACATCGCTGGCCCAAAAAAAAGCACTAATTGATTCAGTTAGTACCTACAGTCTTCTCACAGAATAACTCTGAAAGGAAACTTACTTAGGGTTGGGAGCTTGGAAAACTCGCTTGTACATTGTAAGCTGAGGGGTCTTTCGAGGGTTACCCACTTTCACAACCCATAACTCACCGTAGGTTCAGAATCATCATCTCATAGTAACAGACTACACACAACGTGCACATGATCCGAATATTCTAGTTACACACACATCTAAATATCCGTATTTCCACTCCTCTCATCCCGTTCATCCCCCATAGTAGGCAGCCCTGTTCCTCCTCTTTTATCTCAGAATGATCTTGGAATGATTTCAGTTCTTCTGGTACATGTATGTCCACTGGTCAACCCACTTGGATATACATGTACATGTGCCCTAACACCCACGATAACACATGATTCTTAGCTGTTGCATCTCGTAAAATTGCAGTTGTCACTGGAATCTGTTCCAGTTGGTTGAGTCTGAATTCGGGACAATCGTCCAACTTTTCCCTGTCTTGTATTTCCATCTCCGTAGCCTCCGTAGATGGGAAAGTGCATCTGCATTCCCACGGCAGTGAGTACTTCTGTACCAAATGTGAAAGGTGTAGCCTGATAATACTAGTGCATACATGTACATGTACCTCTGTAGTCGGGCTGCTATCACAGATTGGAGTGCCTTGTCCGGGTGTAGGATTGAGACCAAAGGCTGATGATCGGTTATCAATGTAAAGTGGTTGCCATATAAGTACTCTTAAAACGTTTAATCCCCCACACCAGTGCCAGTGCTTGCTTTTCGATTTGAGAATAATTTAATTCTGCTTTTGATAATGTCCTGGATGCAATGCTATTGGTTTATCATCACCTAATTCTGATGTATGGGACAGGACTGCTCCCAGACCGTAGGCATTTGCATCACAAGCCAGTACCAAGGGCATCCTTGGGTTGAAGTGGGTGAGAATCAAGTCTGATCCAATCATTTTCTTAACCTTTGTGAAGGACTCAATGCATTCCTTACACTAACACCACTTGGTATTCTTCTGCAGCTGCCGATGTAGTGAGGCCAGTGTATTAGCTAGATTTGGTAGCTGGAAACGATTGTAGTAGTTTACTAAGCCCAAAAATGCTTACAATTGGGAGGCATTCTGCAGCTATAGGGAAGAATAATGACATGATGCCTCCTTGCACACCTGATGGTAATCTATTGTTGTAGTTGTGTGAGGAAATGGTTTAGTTCACTTCTCAAAACAGGATAGCACATCTTGTCTTGATCAAAAATAAGAGTGCTTACTATATAGCAAAGACAAGTCCCCTAGGAAATGTGCCTTTACCACGTGGTTTATGATTATAGGTTCCTTTGTGTCATGTGCATGTACATGTATGCTTAATATGGTTGGTAAAGTTCTGCAAAACTGGTTGAATGTTTCGTGTTCACACATTCCCTCACTTATTCATAATATCCCTAACTTGTTTGGTATGAATTAAAGAAATGTTGTGTATTTTTGCTGTTAAAATTTGACCATCCTCTTGCCTGTAAGTGCCATTTGCAGCAGACACAATGTGGTCCATTGAGCGCACAATGGGTCCAGCTCAATTCTCTAGGTTCTTGAACCACTTAGTAGATGTATGGGTTATGCAGTGCACAATGATAGTGCAAGCTGGTGAAATTTTTTAAATTCCCACAGTTGTACATGTGCAACACACACACACACACACATACACACACACACACACACACACACACACACACACACCAACCTTCACATCACCTAGTCAAATGGGTCACCAACGTACATGTACACATCACCTGGTCACATGGGTCACCAACGTACACATTAGGCCTGTTGAAAAAATGCCACACCGACCATAGTATGCAAAAAATGCTCCGTAAAAGGTGCAAATTCCACCAAAAAATGTCGATTATCTTTTTAACTATCACGATAGTTTAATTTGGTCCACTGCACAAGGAAGCGGCGGAAGAAGAGGAAAAAGGCCTGACACACAAATTGGAAGTGGAGAAGACGCAATAACTAAGTATGACGGTTCGAGTGCAACACCCGTATGCTGTTGAATACGACAACGAAGCAGCCACGTTAGCGATGCCTGCTGCTACAGTGACCTTGGGTCTGGCCATGTCTTCGGTTGTCTTTTTTCTGGCCAATTAGGACGATGGGACCTCGTTCGCCATAATAGTGATAAACCGTGTATTTCTGCATAATGTTAGTTTTTTGTGGTTTACTGACCGTAGTCGGCATGCAGTATGCGATGTATATATAATTCAGGTGGAATTTTTTTGACAGGCCTAGTATACACCACCTAGTCAGTAGTCACATGGGTCACCAACCTACACACCACCTAGTCACATGACATGGCAATTATGAATATTACACAAAACCACATTATTGCTTTTTTATTCCCACTTGTGCAAATATTGATGGTCATGCTTTCTTTGCTTAACAACTTATTGCAACACATAAAACCAGCATAAGGTGTACTGACAATAGTGAGTACTCCCAAATGGGTTACATTCTTGATGGTTCCACCCACCTTACAGTACATATGAACCATGTCTTGGTGGTTTTGTTGTTGTGGTTTTAATACATCCCATTAGAGGTTAGAGGGTACAAGTGTAGCTGCTTTTGATCCTCATTGCTAGTACAGTGTAGGTCCATACTACATATAGGTTAGACACTGAAACCGAGGGATCTACGTTATTTAGAATCCTCGAGGGCCCTGGGCTGTAGCGTCCCGAGCGGTAGCAAGGGCGCTACTAAGGGCCCGAGGGGATTGTAAATAACGTAGATCCCTCGGTTTCAGTGTCTAACCAATTTAGACAATAGCAACGCGTACGTAGCAACCAATAAATTATCGCGCAACGCGATAACGATAACGGGAGGGATTCTAAGTGCCAGTGGGAGGGATTCTAAGTGCCCGGGGCACTTAGAATCCCCCCCACTGGCACTTAGAGTCCCTCTGAAGGTTTCTACCGCGTTTAGATACCTGCAATTGACCAATCAGATTGCGCAAATCAGTTCCGCTATTGTCTAAATGTACATGTAGTAGTTTTAAACTGGCTTGCCTACCATCAATTCTGACCTGCATGACCCCGACAAGTGGGTCATCACATAGGTTCAATAACGATCCATTGTATCATGCTTAGGGGTGCTTTTGTAGGAGTGGAACTGTGATATTCATGAAGGGTGGGCCATGGTTTGTGTTAGTTTAGTGTGTAACTACCACCCCACACGGCTGTTTGTGGCTGGAAACTAGGTTTATAATTAGAACATTACGGTACGTGACCAAATCAGAAAAGGAAACCACTCATTAAGAATGGCATATGTTCCAACGTTGTCGGTACCTTTAAATATGCATGTAAATAATATACAAACTATTTTAAACAATTCTTACACATTTCTTTATTCTAAACAACTCGGTACACACTCCCCAAATACAATGCAACAATACTGCACAACTTGTTTATATACATGTACGGTCACGCGGAAGTGAAAATGGAGGTTGTGTTGCAAGACTCTTTCGAGTGGACTCCGGGAACAACCGATAAAGGTACATGTAGGTATTCTATCCTTTCACCATCAGACCTGGAACAAGAAGAAAACCCAATCCTTATAACCCTTAGCGCATTTTCTGAGGCACGAAATACATGTAGTTAGGCTTTTTATATGAATAATCAACATGCGTTGCGGTTGTTGTACTACATATATATGTATATACATGCGTTTGTTAGCACATACACAAGTGCAGCTACATTGCAGGGTGTGTGCCAAAAGGCTGTTAAAGGCAAAGTGCAAATGTATGTCCACCATATACAGATATCTCTGCAAAGCATATGCCGCAAAATTGCTAAATGCTTTTGGTATTGATACCAAAAATGATGACAAGAGATTTCATCCTGAACACTTCTGTCCATCCTGAAAATGTGTATTAGACAGGGTGATCACTGCCCCCTTTCAGTGGGAGAGGCATTCAGACCAGGAATGCAAGGTAGCGGGTGACTACACGTGCCCACATAAAATGAAGTGCATACAGATGTGTGAGCACATTCATGAAAATGCAAAAGGCGCTCTTGCAAAAGGAGTAGAAAAGCAGCACAATGTTCGTAAAGGGCGCTTACCAGGAATAACCCCAAACATGATCATTGGATGTGTCAATAAGAGTGCTCCTCCCCCAGTCATCTCATCTGAGCATCATAATCCAAGACCTCCAGTAGCGAAGAATAATCTGTTCTGGACCAACTTGAATGCAATGGAACTTCCCTGTAAAGCAATGGCTTGCACCCAGTGCATCATACATTGGGTAGCAACTACAGGCTCAGTACATTGTCCTTACTGCTATTCAATGCACATTAAGCCAGCATCAAACCTGGTGCTCCTGTTGCTGAAGGATGTCCTGGTCCATTGCACAATGTGTACAAGAGATATGAGGGCTGGTATGTATGAGCATCATGAGTGTACCCCATCACTTACACATGAGGAGCAACGATCAGCTGCTAAACTCATCAAAAGGATCAGTCCTGAGAAAGGTGTATTTCGACTTTCTACAGGAAGAGGGACATTTAAAGCAAACTTTCAAATAGTGAATGTAGCAGCTCCAAACTCTGTTCAAAACACCTGTGTGTTATGTTGCTTTGCAGCAGATGACAGCTTCACTAACCTATAATAAGAAAGACAAATGCTAAGTTCAACTCCCTAGGTAGAGCATACACTGCAATACCAGACAAGGTAGAAAGGCTGAAGTGTATCCTGAAGGAACATTTAGTCAGTAATATAGCTCATGACATGGTACCATCTCCAAAGAAGTCACTTGATGATACCTAGACTATCACTTGTGCTATAGTCCAGGACAGCATTGAGGAAGTAAAAATAATGCCTTTTTTTTTTATTTTAAAGGTGCCTTTGGGGTCCAATAAGAACGTTCCTTATATTGGTTTCACTAGCCCAACTCGTTTTAACAAAAAATTCAGTGAACTGAATTCAACTATAACCATCATTTCACAATTAGCAGCTAATTATATTCATTGAAAACACTTGACCGTTTACATAATAACGCCGCAGTAGGAACAAAGGAAAGGGCTTATCCATGAGATTGTTGAGCAACGCTCTTACCAATTACAGCTGTTAAGTAAACTATGGGCTCACAGTTACGTTGTTTTGCTTACACAAGGTATGTGGGTGATGAAAATGGCTCCTGTAATGAGGCAAAAACTTTTAAAAACTTGTCTTGAAAATCTTATGGACAGTTTTTAAGCAAAAAATGAGATTTTCGGTATTTTTAGATATCATTACATGTAGAATCAAAATATGATTTATAATTTTGGACGCGGTACTGAAATATTGTCAAACTGAATAATTTTTTTTAATACCCCCAATTTTTTGACTTCACATTACGCTATATAAGTTTCGTTTTCTCACCATACATAACTGACATATTTTACCGAATTGTGGTGATTGATTTGCTATGAATATATGCTACATAAACCTATACTTCCTCGATGCTGTCCAGGACTTTAATCCACCATCATACGTGATCACATTAACTTGGATCAAAATGATTGATTTTACACATCTTAAAAATCACTTCAGAAATGCGTCAAGTAGGCAAAAAATGGTAGCACAATCTATCAAGCTTACCAGGAAAGGTTTATTTCCACCATCCTACGTTCCAGAACCTTAAGCTAACAATTTGTTCTCGGTAGGTCCCCAATATTTCATCGAAGGTGGCTGCTTTCCAGTGGCAACAGCCAGATAGTAACACGCTAAGAGCATGTGATTTAAACTTTTCTATAAAGTTCAAAGGTGTACCAAATCATCTAAGAGCATTGATGTGTTTATTCCCTTTAAGTACTTCGTTGTACAGCGAATTCCACAGGTCATCGATTGTCCAGGTGTTGCCAAGGGAACTTTCAATTTCTGGGCTTAGGGCCTAATTTCCACGATTTCAATGGGAACAAACAGCCGTGCCCTTAACCCTACTTGTCCCAGTGCTACCATGTATATCTGTGTGCTCATACTGATAGTAATAAAGAGTTGGGACAGAGTCAATGCGAGTGTTACTTTTCTTTTGCTTGTCCTGGAAACTATCACAAGGGTGATTTTGCTGGACACTGCTCCAGTTATTGTTTATGTCTGACAAGGTCGCTGGCATAGCATTCGTGTTTAGCCAGAGATTTAGTGTTGTATTCATCTTGTATTTCCATATGCTCTGTGTGTGTTGTGTGTTTTCATGTTGTTGCTTCTGCCTGTTATAACGTCTTAGACAATCAAGAAATTTTGTTGTCTCTGTCAGTCAACTGTACTTAAAGTTACCATCACCTTACCAACATTTCTGTTTTTTGTTTGGCGTTAGGGGTAACTGCTTAAATAGGAAACAGGAAGCATGATCGAATGATTCCCAGAGTCCAAACAAACTTCCATCACTGTATGATTTATCATGATGGCAATATTTACTATCCCATAAGATGTTTTATGGAGCCATATACACTGTATACGAGAGTACCCAGCAATACCTAGGCTAAGATTTGAACATGTACATGTATGTATGTATGGATAGGAGTAGAGATTTAATGTACATGTATTACTGTCATTTTAGAATGAGTCACATAGATGATGAATCGTCTGAAATAGACAACATGATGGATGAACAGGATGAGAAGGAAACAGAAGGAGAGAAGAAAGAGAGTGCTGTACCAGAAGAAAAGTCTGATGGACCATCACCTGATCTCATGTCTGGGATGGAAGCAGTGATGATACAAATGATCAAAATGTTAAAAGAAGGCTCACTGACCTCTGAACTTTTAATGCATGTTATTAAGCAAATGGCTTCTTCTAAACCACTCAATGTAAGTTAATTGTAATTCTCTGGACCAACCATGTCATATGTTAGCACATTACATATTCAGTAGCCAACACATTCATACACATCATTGCAGTGATGAAATCATCTAACAAGCTTGTACTGATGTACCCCACCCCTTGCAGTATGTTGTGGTCAATAGCACATGATGTGTCATAAGCCCACCTCATGTGCTACATGTCAACATGCGGGAGTAATCTGTGTTCACTCGTATAGAACAACACAATACACAGACATACAAAACCTCAGTATCATTGTGGTCGTGTGGTGCCATTACATAACAGTAGAAAGATGTGGGACCATTTGTACAAATCTGCACCAGGTCTCTCAGTGTACACACCAAGTGCCCAGTCTTTTTCTTATTGCCATCTGTTTTGTTGGAAATACCTTTCCAATAACTTTTGACCTCGGCAAAGGCTGTTGTTGTATCTCCATGACTAATAATGGCATGTGAGGCATATCATATTAAGGTAGTCAACACATCCACATATATGTACACTGGTGACCCATATGACCCATATGAAGGCCATACATATACCTCAGTATGCAATGTTGATATGTAAGGATATCAGCATAGGATTGCACACGATAGGTCATTTGAATTTAAAAACTTGCTTAAGAATAATTGCATGGGCTGCATATAATGATCATTTATTTCAGTGTTATGGTAAATTGTATACATGTCGTTTATGCAGCTGTTGAGGGATGTACAAACAGATGTCAGCTACAATCTGGACCACAGCAAGGTACTATTGTACCCAATCAATGGTGAGTCCAATGCTCTCAGTGATAGAGATATGATGTAATAACATTACAGATCATTTGAACCCAGTAACTCTAATGGATGAACTTGGAAAGAAACATCCAGATATGAAATATTATTTTAGAGATATCAAAGTATGGTACTAGATGTGTATTAATCCACTGCACTGAGGGGAGATGTGGTCACATGAGCCACATGCATGCAGTATGCACCCTTTAAAGCTACACCCCCAACAAAAGAGAACTGGTTGATGTTTATGTGTCGTAATCAATATCTCTTTTCATATCATAATCCTGGCACCATTTTATTACCTGAAAAGTTGAACTAGTTTTTATTACCTGAAAAGTTGAACTAGTTTTCAGAGGCATTCATGGTTATGGAGATGTATGTGTTTTAAACATGAGCCTTTTTTGCAGGGGAGGGGACATAATGGGACTACATGTTCATGTGGTTGTTGCCCTAGCAGTGGGACAACATTTAATGTTTATACATTGTACTGCGTAGCAGCAGAGGGGGAGAAGCACTGTTCTCCCCCACGCAACCCCCACCCCATATTTACATTTCATTCACTATCTTTCTGTTTTCCCTTTACAAGGAGCTCTACAGGTACAAGTCTAGGCTGTTGGATCAATATGGGGTCAGTTGGTGGTCTAGTTTGGTCATCTCCTAATGCTGTCCTCATCTGTTAGCTCACACAGTATCAAGCCATGGTGAAGTCTTTTCTGACAGAGCTGCAGGATGGGAGAAGGAAGGGGGAGGAGGCCTTGGAAGCTAAGGTATCTCCTCCCCATGCAATGTACCTCCTCCCCATGCCATCTCCCCTCCTCCCATGCTCTATGTCTGTTCATTCATATACCCTCAGGCAGCCACTAAGGAGAAGGGACTAGTGAAACAAGTGCAGGTACAGGAAATCATTTTAGGATATAAAGAAATGAGTTAGCACATATGTTAATTAATGCATGTACACGTACATGTCTAACTAGCTGAGCCCCATTTTATGTACCCATTTACTCACTTATGACCAGGCTGAGAAGGATAGAGTTAAAGCATTGGAACATGAACTGGAGGGAGCTAAGGCCATCATTCATCAGGCCGCCATGAGGGAGAGAGAAGTATTGAATCAATTTCAGGTGAATGTACGTCGTTGGTATGGTAGAAAATTACATATAGAAGGTTTAAAATTTTAATTGGGATGTAATGTAGGAATTGTATTCATCAAGTGAATACAAATGCACATTATTATAATTAATGCATGTACGGTCAGCAAATAATGTTAATCGAACAAAAGCCTGCATGTAGGTGAAAAATACTGTTTTAGCTTAAACCTACATGTAGGTGTTTTATTGTGACCTGATGGTCCTCGCATTCAATCGAACATAGAACTCGATTAATGAAACACATAAGCATAGAGCCCTGGCAAAATGGTAGAAATAATGAGGTTTTGTGGTGCATGTACGTGCATGTAGTGGTGGGTCAACTGCAATAGTGTGTCAATGAGGAATGGTCTGTGAAGGGTTAGGGGATGGTGGGGGTTCCATTATACCTCTAATGATCCATTGATCATCATTATTAGTACCTTAAAGGACAGCTTCACCAGAGGGAACAGGAAAACCGACAGATGAAGGAACAGATGAAGGAACAGATGAAGGAACAGCTTGCTCTGGTGAGAAGTGGTGTATGTGTATGTCTATTGGTGTGTGTGTCTGCGTGCTTTTGATTATAAATTGTACATGTACATGTATCAATTTATCACTTGATAGTGACAGTAATCGTTTTTATGTTATCCATGTAGTTTAACATACATGTACATGTACATATAGTAAATACTTCACTGCATACACAACAGTCTACCCCAACACATGTACATGTGTGAGGTATGGGTTTAGAAGCATTGATTTCATAAGGTACCATATATGTGCTTGTGGTGAGATATTTGAACTGGTTAGCCTTTGCTTCTGCCTTTCATGTTCCCATAGTGACCACCCTGTTCCAATGGGAACCATTACTGCCCCCATACCTCATTTGCCCCCACATTCACCTGGTAACCATGTTACTGCCCTCAGGTGTGACCACTATCCCCCCATGTTCCCATGGCAACCAGTACTCCTTCATGTTCTCATAGCTCTATGTGGTAGTGATCACTTAAGCTTTCACTACTCTCCCCGTGTTTCTATGGTGATCACTACTGCCCCTCATGTTCTCATGGTAACCCTTATGCACTCTGACCTCTCTCTGCAGGAGTTTATAAGGTCACAGAGGCAATGTGATGACCTCCAACATCAGTTGTCCCAACAGAAGGTACACGTACATGTACATCTGTGATGTCCTGAATGTAGCTGTGTGTGTGTGTATGTGTATGTGTGTGTGTGTGTGTGTGTGTGTGTGTGTGTGTGTGTGTGTGTGTGTATTATAAAGCTACATACATGTATGGAACGTTTGGGTCTTGTGGATTTACATGTGTACATGTATGTATATATATATACATGTATAACATCAAAATCAATTTTATATACATTGTATCTTCCGAAATATTTTAATCCTACCGGGTTTTTTTCACATTTAGAATACGTGTAACACACTATTACTATACGTGAAAATACCGACATTACAAGGTCCGATGCCTCATAGGGTTCAAAACAGTCATATCTCCAGGTACTGTAGTACCGTCTGTCAAATTTGGTATATACATGTACATGTACATGTACGTACATGTTGCTATTGATTTGTTCAATTACGGGCATACAACTGTGCAAACTAATTTCCTGGTTATTTTGCGCCATTTACTTATTACGGCTGGCTTCAAGGACATGAGTACCCAATTACTTCCTGTTACATAACTATGTCTCCGCCCATCCATACACTATACAACAAGTATGTAGGGCGTTTTCACTTCTTCTTCTTCTTCTTCTTCAACTGCCATCAGCATACACAACACGGTACATGTTCGTAGGCCTACTAATACGCGCACGTAGAAATCGAGCGTGTTGGCTCAGTCAAACTGCTTGAGTTCCAATCCATTTATGCATGCACAACACTATAGCAGCATGAAAGTGCTTGGTGTCTAGTTAATACCACAGTACTAGCTTAATATGCAACCCTTCCTTAATGCTGTGTGAGTGCAGGTGGAGTACCGAGCAGGCTGGTGTCAACAAGAGTGGATGGTTTGCACTTGTGTATGTGTGTGTGTGTTCGTTCGTTTGTGTGAGTATGTGTGTTTGTTTGTGTGAGTGTGTGTGTTTGTGCTTGCATGCCTGTGTGCATAAGTGTGCATTCTTGTAGTGCAGGCTCACATCTACATGTAAATGTGCACATAGCAACAAGAGACAACAGGAAAATTATATAATAATTCAAACACAAATTTACAAAGCAGAGGCCAGTTGGGTGTGTGTATGTGTGTGTTTGATGGATGCCTGCCAAAGCCATTTTATGTATACATGTACATGTTTGTGATTGAAGCATGACTCCTGTGTGTGTACACGTACATGAATGTGCGTGCATGTGCATGTGGGTGTGTGTGTGCATGTGCATGCATATGTCTATAAGTGCAAAAGGCAACAAGAGACCTGTTGGTAATTGGTAATAAAATTACCAGAGCAAAGAAACACAGTGCATGCATAAACATGCACATTGAAACACAAGACGATTTAGAAAAAGCAAAGGCTCCAATAGAAAGATACAAAGAGAATAATGTGATGAATAAGATGACAGCTACATTTAACAGCAGTTTTATGTTTGTATATGGATCGACAATTAGGAAATAAGATAAATTGAAATAACAAAGCATTGATGTTGATGTGCGAATACCGCCCATGGTGTGTGTGTACATGTATGTGTGTGTGTACGTGTGTGCATGTACGTGTGTGTGTAAGGGAACATGGCAACATCGCAATACACTAAATCTAAATTCAGCTAATTCCCACCTACAGATTGGCTGGCTGTCACCTGACCCCAAACAATTAACTATGCCAAGCACAATGGGAATTACATGTACACCAATAGCCAGCTAAGCATGAGGGAGCGTTCTGACATAATTAAATGACGCCAATTGCTCT
Organism: Eunapius fragilis; assembly: GCA_963681505.1. Taxonomy (NCBI): domain Eukaryota; kingdom Metazoa; phylum Porifera; class Demospongiae; order Spongillida; family Spongillidae; genus Eunapius; species Eunapius fragilis. Next base: position 4,798,401 of record OY811974.1, on the reverse strand, counting down.
GATCTGAGGTTGTGTGTGAATGTGAGTGTGTGCATACATGTATGTATGCATATGTGTGTGTGTTGTTTGTGACCAATGGTTTTTATTTTTTAGACCCAAATATACATGTAATTGCTTCACCAATGAAGATAAAGATAAATTAAACAAGGAGGTTTTAGTAGGCCAATGAGAGTACTGCATGTTGGTAAATACATGTAGCTAGTACAAGGGGGTGCATGTTTGATATACATGTATCTGTCCCTGTGCAAAGGTCACAAAGGGTTGCGTATCAGATTAAGCAAGCTCTGCATGTGGTTTTAAATGGACACTATGCACTTTCATGCTGCTATAGCGTTGTGCAATTAGGACTCAAGCAGTTTGATCGAACCAACACGCTCGATTTCTACGTGCGCGTATTAGTACTAATCTTTAGCTTCTGTGAAGAGAAGCCGAGAAGGGGACCAGAACCAGACGTTTGCAAGAAACGAAAACGCCGTACTTGTTGTATAGTGTATGGATGGGCGGTGACATAGTTATGTAACTGGAACTGAATGTAATTGTATTCATGTCCTTGAAGCCACCCGTAATAGGTACATGTAAATGGCGCGAAATGACCAGAAAATGTGCAATTAGTTTGCCCGTAATTGATAAACTAAAAATTAATGAACAGAACAAATCAATAGCGACAGGACTCTTGTACATGTACATATACGTATATATGTACCGAATTTGAACCGATTTGGAGGCTCCTACCTGGAGATGTGGCGATTTTGAACCCTATGGGATATCGAACCTCTTAACTTCGGTACCCCACATACATGTGTAAGACACCAAAATGGATTTCCACATATAGTAATGGTGTGGTACATGTATGTTGTTTATAAATAGAAACCCGATAGTGGTAATATTTCTGAAGATGTATTAATATCTATATCAATCAACAAGACCCATTTCCCATAGAACGATATGTTCGATGTGTTTGTATTTCCTTTGGGTCACTACATTTCATCATCATATCAGGGGAACTATTCCACACATGTATCTCTCCACACCCTTACAGGAGTCCAGTGATGTCATCATTTCAGGACTGAGGAGTGAGTTGAGCAGTCTGAACCAGAAGCTGGAGGAGATGACATCATATCATCAGGTGACTTTATCCACTATGGGTAGAGCTCGATCATATTGGATGACCTGGGTACCCTTACCCTAGGGGGTAGGGGAGGGGTAGTTCATTACTGCTCCATGTACATCACCACATGTACTGTAGGTGTGTGGAATGTTTACATGTATGTGTAATAAAACCTTCCCCCTCCCTCCTCCCTCCTCCCTCCGCTCTACCTTTATGACCAGGCTGAGAAGGATAGAGCTAAAGCATTGGAACATGAACTGGAGGGAGCTAGGGCCATCATTGAGGTAAGTGGGTGTGGCTTTGGGCCATTTGGGAGAAAGAATTTGGGCATGTGCTAAACATTTTAATTTAGGATAAATGTAGACTCCAGGCAAATGGTAGAAATGAAAGAGGTTTAGTGGTGCATGTACATGTACATCTATATAGTGGTGGGTCAACTATGATATCATCAAGTAGAATTGCATACATGTACAGTTACTAGGGGTTGGCAAGCCTATTTCTAGTATAAAGGAGATGAAAACTATGTGTACGCTTGATCAAGGTAGGGGAAAAAGAAACCATTCTCATGACCGACCTCAACCGTCACTATGGGTAAAGCTCATATTGGATGGCCTGGGTACCCTTAACCTAGGGAGTGGGGAGGGGTAGTTCATTACTGCTCTATGTACATCACCACATGTACATGTACCATGTACTGTAGGTGTGTGGAATGCTTACATGTATGTGTAATCCAACTTTCCCCCTCCCTCCTCCCTCCTCCCTACCTTTTTGGCCAGGCTGAACAGGATAGAGCTAAAGCATTGGAACATGAACTGGCGGGAGCTAGGGCCATCATTGAGGTAGCCATAGATCATTTTATGGTTTGGAATTTGGAGGTGTTATCCTTAGTCTACAAGTGCCGAAGGCTACCTAACGTTATCCTCAATACACACTATTGGATTAAAGTACATGTAACAGTGTTTATGGAGCGCTAGTTTCTTGGGCAGTATACCATGTGTGTCTGAACACATCAGGAAACTATATTTAGACAGCCTATACAAAGGAGTAGGGTGCAAGATGGGCCCAAACATCTAACTAATGTATAGTTTACCTAACTCCTGGCACTTGTATATTAGATACTGAAAGTAAAGGGACTGTTTAGTGAATAGCATGTGTACATTTGTGTTAATGTACAGCATCAAGCATTCAATTTCAATAACAGTTACAGATAATAACTGTTACAGATGGCTTTGTTGTAACTGCTGTTGGCAGTCAGAAAGAGGATCCCAATGTATGAACATGGAATTCTACCTCTACTCTACCATCAGTTATCATTGCAATGTGTAGTTGAACCATTTTTCAAAAACTTGATTATTGGAACCATGGTTACGTTTCCCTTGGGGAACGTGATACTTGATCAGATATAATGACATTAATCCATCATCATTATTGGGAGCTCAAAGGACAGGGAACTGGAGATGAAGGAAGAGATTAAAGAAGTTGCTTCTCCTATTGGTTCTCCAGTTCCCTCTGGTAAAGCTATCCTTTGAGCTCCTGATAATGATGATGGATTATTAAGGGGCACAATTAAACGAACAAGCCGATATGAATTCTTGCTTCTCAATATTAAACAGTAATAGGAAGGATCAAAAAGCAACGTCACTATGAACATTTGGCTGTCATAAGTCAGAGGTAACATTTCTATAAAATCGTAAAAACTAAAGGATTGATAGGCCTTGCTTTCACAGTTTGTATTCGTAAATCAAGTTGATCTTTTGTTTCATGTGAAATTTCCATTCACACTGAGCTCATGTTTTGTTTGTTTTTAATGTACTTTCACTGGAACAATATTTGAGCGCTTGATTCATATCAACTATTTGTATTTAATTTTACATAGTTCACATTATCGGCAATCAGGAGGTGGGTCCATGACACCACACCCTACCCCCAACTCACTGGTTTGGAGATGGGGTGTCTGGACATTCAATTGATTGTATCCCTTAATTATTAATGATTACGCGTTACTCCTGGGGAATGTTCCCATGGTGTAGTGCACAGTTGTTGGCTTGTAATTTTCATGGTACCATAAGCAGAAGATTGATTAACTGGTATGTGATAAACACAACTCTTGTGTTCTATCTGCCTATGCTCTTTTGTTATTTTTGATGATGTATTCGTTGCCGTTATTTAATTTAAGCTACTCTGTTGAAATCGATGGTGCGATGATTTGCCAGTAAGATTCAAAGCATGCTGTGTTGTGCAGTTGGAGCTAGGCTCCAGGAAGTATATGTCCTTATTTTCAACAATGGGTGCTACACATGCGGTTGGCCAACAGATGGCTGTGTTGTAACGGTGAAGTTTGCTGTCAGAAAATGTATGAACATGCATGGAATTCCACACTCTCAATAAAGTGCCTTCAGTTATCATTACAATGTGTATTTCAATAACTTGATTGTTGGGACCATGGTTACGTATCCCTTGGGGAATGTTTATTAGCTCAAAGGACAGGGAACTGGAGATGTACATGTAGGAATAGATGAAGGAAGTTGGTTATCCTGTTGGTTCTCCAGTTCCCTCTGGTGAAGCTGTCCTTTGAGCTCCTAATAATGATGATGGAGGGTCAATCTTAACCATTTCATCTGAGTTTCAGAAACAAAATATATCCATGAACTAAACATACTAACATATGTAAGAATATAAATTATTAACTCTTGACTTCAATGATTTCATGCGTTATGAGTTGACCACAATTCTAACCACTTGTGTAAACAATGCCTATTATCTTTTTCTGCGTAAGAGCCTTTGTGACCTTTTTATTTATATGCGCAGCTGGCATCTATAGCTACCTTCCTATCTTTCAAATTCAGCATAGGAACAGAAAACTAAGTGCCAATATCAATTTGAAGCCTAGATTTTACTACCAATTTAAAAAGAACACTTTTTTCTCATTTTTTCTTGAAGCAATATGAAGTACCTAGTCTTGGTGTCCTATGTTCAAGATTGCTAGATGGAATGCCAAGGTGTTATTGAACTGCATTGCACTAAAGTACAAATGTAGAGGACTCTTAAGAATCCTTACAAAGGCGATAATTACCCACAATGCCTGCGTGTACAAACAATGAATTTCTTTAGTGCTAGCTTCCTACGTAAAATGTTCAGTGCATACAAGGACAAATGTGATTGGCTTGCATGTGGTGCAATGACCGACGGAAGGGGGGGGGGGGGGGGGGTGAAGGGAATGTGCAGCTAAAGCCATCAAAATAGTGACACGTATTATAACTAGGAACCTATGCCTCCCCACCCCCTATCTTTAAACGGTCTTTGAATGATGTTTATGTAACACAAATTTATATTACATAACATTTATTAAACATCATTCAAAGACCGTTTAAAGATAGGGGGTTGGAGGCATAGGTGCCTAGTTATAATACGTGTCACTATTTTGATGGCTTTAGCTGCACATTCCCTTCACCCCCCCCCCCCCCCTTCCCCTTCCGTCGGTCATTGCACCACATGCAAGCCAATCACATTTGTCCTTGTATGCACTGAACATTTTACGTAGGAAGCTAGCACTAAAGAAATTCATTGTTTGTACACACAGGCATTGTGGATAATTATCGCCTTTGTAAGGATTCTTAAGAGTCCTCTACATTTGTACTTTAGTGCAATGCAGTTCAATAACACCTTGGCATTCCATCTAGCAATCTTGAACATAGGACACCAAGACTAGGTACTTCATATTGCTTCAAGAAAAAATGAGAAAAAAGTGTTCTTTTTAAATTGGTAGTAAAATCTAGGCTTCAAATTGATATTGGCACTTAGTTTTCTGTTCCTATGCTGAATTTGAAAGATAGGAAGGTAGCTATAGATGCCAGCTGCGCATATAAATAAAAAGATCACAAAGGCTCTTACGCAGAAAAAGATAATAGTCATTGTTTACATAAGTGGTTAGAATTGTGGTCAACTCATAACGCATGAAATCATTGAAGTCAAGAGTTAATAATTTATATTCCTACATATGTTAGTATGTTTAGTTCATGGATATATTTTGTTTCTGAAACTCAGACACATGTGTGATGAAATGGTTAAGATTGACCCTGGATTATTAAGGGGTACAATAAAACGAACAAGTCGATATGAATTCTTGCTTCACAATAATAGTAATAGGAAGGATCAAAAAGCAACGTCGCTATGAATGGCTGCCATAAGTCAGTTATCCCTGAGGTAACATTTCTGAAAACTTTCAGTTTGTATTCGTACTGAAAATCAATCTTTTACCCTTTTGTTACACGTGAGACACTGAGCTCACCTTCGGACACCTGCATTATCATTTGACAGATGTGCACTCCACACATGAAACTGTCTTCGACTCAGGTTGCGTGCAAGGGCTTAAGTCCAGAAAGTTGGCTGCAAAGCCTGCCTCTGTCTAATCGAATAAGTAAAAGTATAGCAAAAGAAGGTACACCTACATTTGTGATGTCATGAATGTAGTTTTGTGTGTGTGTCTCTGCACATGCATTTGTTTGGTATATACATGTGTACATGTGTATACTACTATGTGTACATGTACGTACACTGTATCCTGGTAAGGGTCACACCATTATGTCATCATACAGTACCAGTCAGAAAAATGTTTCCCACCATAGAGTAGTTTTTCTACGGTGCTACGCTACGCACATACAAAAGTTAGCAGATGACGTTATTACGCTACGGTACGCGTAGCCCAATTATACGGCGCCGCGCACATGTGTTAATGCAACTACTACGCGTAGTAGCAGAGCGAACTCGGTACTAAGTACCCGTAGCTGCGGTATTACACCATGATGCAACACTACGTTAGTTTAAACAGCGCTAAGATACGGAAACGTTTTTCTGACTGGTACCGTATATTATAGAATGGTTCCAACACATGTATCCATCCACACCATACAGGAGTCCTGTGATGTCATCAATTCAGGACAGAGCAGAAAGAAACTAAAGCTGGAGGAGATGACATCCCATCGTGAGGTGATGTTGTATATGATGGGCTGGGTACCTGTGAAATGGAATGGCTTGGGTATCTGTAACCTGTGGCCTGGATGTTAGTGGAGTCTTTTGTTTGATCATCAATCTTTAGTTAATGTGCATGTACAGGTACTGTTTCTATTACTCATTAGTACTGCATGTAGTTGTTAGCACTATGTGGTTGTACAGTGCATCCCTGAGGTAGTCATGGTTTGGTCACTGGCAATAGCAGCAGCCATGTGTTGAGCTTCATTATGCTCAAAAGATGTTTTCGTTAAATACATATCCAGAATAATTGCCCTTTGTTTTATGCATATGCACTTTTTTTTGGGTGCATGACAATGTAACTATCCCAAAGTATTGTGGACATGATCTGTTCTCTCTTCTCAACTTTCATGCATGTAATTGGCAATCAGTCACCTATATACATGTACAGTTGTAGGTCACATTTTTATGAACAACATCAATGGTGTACATTACCTCATCATGTCAGTTATAGCGGGTGATTATACATGTGCACATGCAGCTGTATTATGTTAATATCCTAGTGCTCCACAGGTCTAAAGTATTTGCTTCCTATGTTTGTCCTCAAGCCTTCTAACCATGCATAGCACTGCCATCTTGAAGCCAGTAGTGTCAGTTAGCTTGTGTTCATTACATCCAAATAATTGATGTGCAGATGGAACTAAGTGTTGTTAAAGGTGTCAGTTTTATGGAGACCTACAAAAGAGTCAAAGTTTCTGCCATCGTTCATGAAGCCAGTACGTCAATCACTACCACTTCATTCATGGTACGTACATTTGTGCACCACATGAAAACACCAAGCATACTACTGTGCAATGAACTTGCCGTAGGCAGTATTTGTATGCATGGTGAATTATGCAGTTATGTATGGCTATATCACTCTCCTGGGGTTTCAATTATGTAGCTATAAAATCAGCTGTGTATACTCAAAATCTGCTGTCATTTTGTTTAAACCACCTTGCTTTGTTGTAACTATGTGCAGTTTGCAGTCAGAAAGAGAACCCAATGTATGAACATCATATTACATCAGTTATAATTACATGTGTATTTCAACCATTTTTCAAAAACTTGATTATTGGGACCATGGTTACGAACAATACCTCTGGGGAACGTGATCCTTGTGCAGATAGACATTAATAATCCATCATCATTATTAGGAGCTCAAAGGACAGGGAACTGGAGATGAAGGAAGAGATTAAAGAAGTTGGTTCTCCAATAACCTAGAGCTGGTGAAGCTGTCCTTTGAGCTCCTAATAATGATGATGTATTATTAAGGGGTACAATCAAACGAACAATCCGATATGAATACATGCTTCACAGTAATAGGGATAGGAAGGATCATCGATATCAATGTTTGGCTACCATAAGTCAGTTATCCCTGAGGTAGCATGTCTGAATAATCGTAAAGACTAAAAGATTGATATGCCATTCCTTCACAGTTTGTATTCGTACTGAAATCAAAGTCAAGTTGATCTTTTACCCTTCTGTTTCACGTGTGATTTCCGTTCTAACCGACCTCATCTTAGGACACCTGCATTATCATTTGGCAGATGTGCCGCCAAACTCCACACATGAAACACTCTTCGACTCAGATTGCAAAAAGCGAATGTATGAGCTTAAGTCCAGAAAGTTGGCTGCAAAGCCTGCATATGTCTCATCGAATAAATAAAATTACAGCAGAAAAGAAGGTACACCAACATTTGTGATGTCATGAATGTAGTTTTGTGTTTGCGTGTGTGTACATGTACAGGCATTTATTTGGTTTATACATGTGTACATGTGTATGCTACATGTAGGTACGTACACTGTATCCTGGCTAGGGTCACACCATTATGTCATCATACATGTATTATAGCATGGTTCCACACATGTATCCCTCAACACCTATACAGGAATCCTGTGATGTAATCAATTCAGGACAGAGCAGAAAGAAACTAAAGCTGGAGGAGATGACATCACATCGTGAGGTGATGTTGTATATGATGGGCTGGGTACTTGTGAAATGGAATGGCCTGGGTACCTGTAAACTTTGGCCTGGATGTTTGTGGAGTCTTTGTTTGATCATCAATCTTTAGTAAACAGCATGTACATGTACTGTTTCTATCTATTTCTCAATAGTACTGTGTGTAGTTGTTAGCACTATGTGATTGTACAGTGCATCACTGAGGTAGTCATGGTTTGGACACTGATAATAGCAGCAGCCATGTATTGAGCGTCATTATGCTTAAAGTTAAATACAGTTTCCGGCAAAATTGCCCTTTGTTTATGCATATTTTTTTGGGTGCATGACATTCACTGCAGTGTAACTACTGTAAAGTATTGTGTTCTTTCTTCTCAACTTTCCAAACTGGTGTACATGTAATTGGCAATCAGTCACATGTACATGTTTATATCACATTTTATGAACGACATCAATGGTGTACAGTACCTCATCATGTCAGTTATATCGGGTGATTATACCTGTACATGTACATGTACATGTACACATGCAGCTGTACTGTATTATGTTAATATCTTAATGCTCCACAGGTCCGCAGTATTTGCTTCCTATGTTTGTCCTCAAGCCTTCTAACCATGCATAGCACTGCCATCTTGAAGCCAGTGGAGTGTCAGTTAGCTTGTGTTCATCACTTCCAAATAATTGATGTGCAGATGGAACTAAGTATTGTTAAAGGTGTCAGTTTTATGAAGACCTACAAAAGAGCCAACCTTTCTGCCATCTTTCATGAAGCCAGTACTTCAATCACTACCACTTCATTCATGGTATGCGTAATTGTACACCACATGAAAACACTAATGTGCAATAAAAAATTTCATGGTACAGTGTAGCAGATTTGAAGTGTTAATCAATAGAACTCTCTAAACTTGCTGTAGGCAGTATTTGTATTCATGGTGAATTATGCAGTACATGTATATGTGGATAATTCACTCTCCTGGGGTAAAGTATGTAGCTATAAAATCAGCCCTGGATACTCTAAATCTGCTGTTGTTTTGTTTAAACCACTCTGCTTTGTTGTACATGTACATGTAACTGTGTACAGTTTGCGGTCAGAAAGAGGATCCCAATGTATGAATATTGAATTCCACAATCTGAATAAGATGCCTTCAGTTATCATTATAATGTTTATTTCAACCATTTTTCAAAAACTTGATTATTGAGACCATGGTTATGGACATTACCTCTGGGGAACGTGATTCTTGTGCAGATAGACATTAATAATCCATCGTTATTATTACTACATGTACGTACAATTGTGTACCACGTACCAAATGCTATCCATGCTCCTCTGCACATTGCAATTTTCTAGTACAGTGCAGCAGATATGATGTGTACTTTGCCATACTACTCTAAGCTTGCTGCTGTAGGCACAGCCCTTTGCGGCTGGACATTAGGGTCCATAATTAGACAATACTGTTAACCAATAATATGCATTGCGCCTTGATGCACCACCACCTCATTACAATGGCGCTTTTTGAGAGAGCTGTACCATGCTCATTTAGTCATGACTGTTAAACCGTCTCATTTAAATGGGCCAATCTCGTATTAGTACCTATACTATACTATATGATCACTTCTCATATTGCAACCGTTGATAATGTGCAGCTAATTTATGTACGGATATCATAAGGGAGAGGGGGTACTTTACCCTTAAAATACCAAGCACAGACAAATTCTCAGGAATGTCAGCATGCCGCATTGTCAACTATACACATTTAGGTATACAGAAACACCATTTAGGTCCAGCCATACTTTTTTTTCACCACACAATAAACGGTTTTGCTTTTCTATGAATAATGCGGTTTTAGTCGCTTTATACGGTCAAATAGCCTAGATAGAACACCACATATACATGTACCAGCTCCAGAAACGTTGCAGAGTTTGTGGAAACCATTTGGTGGCTAGAGAGATGAAAAGGAGAGCATTCATGAGAGGGGGTTTACAATGGGTACATGAGGGCAGGGGGTCCAGCTGCTTACTGTGGGAACATGGGGCAGGGGGTCCAGCTGCTTATAGTACATGTAGGTACTTTGGGGCATGTGCAGCTACTTAGTGAGTACATAGGGGCAGAGAGTACAGTGAGTACACAGGGGCAGGGGTCGATCCAGCTGCTTACAGTGGGTACATGGGGGATAAGGGGGCCAGTTGCTTACAGTGGGTACATGTGAGCAGGGGTCCAGCTGCTTACAGTAGGCACATGGGGGTCCAGCTGCTTACAGTGGGTACAAAAGGCAGGGGGTTCAGCTGCATACATGTACATGGGGCAGGGGTGCAACTACTTACAGTGGGCACATGGGAGGAGGGGGTCCAGCTGCTTACAGTGGGTACATGGGGGAGGGGGTCCAGCTGCTTATAGAGGGTACATGAGAGCAGGGGGTAGCAGTGGGCAGGGGTTCCAGAGCTCTGCTTACATGAAGGTCGTGGGTTCAGCTGCTTACAATAGACATGTGGGGGAGGGGGTCCAGCTGCTTACAGTGGGTACATGGAGGCAGGGGTTACAGTGTGCATACATGTACATGAGGGTAGGGGCAGGGGGTCCAGCTACTTACAGTGGGTACATGAAGGCAGTCCAGCTGCATACACGTACATGGGGCAGGGGTGCAGCTACATGTACATGTACATGTACATGTACTTACAGTGGGTACGTGGGCAGGGGTTCCAGCTGATTTTCACGTAAACACATACATGTACACTGTATATGTGCTGGGCTAGTTTACACGGCTCAAACCACTAGTACACTTCACATGCATATACCATCGCGAAGAAAAAGTATGGCTACAGTTCCATACTACATGTTGTAAGTTCTGTCTCCTTTTGTTATTTGCTTCCACCTGGGGTGTAGAATTTGTTCATTGATAGTGGCCAAGTGTGAATTTCTGTCTTTCAAATGAGCCCATTTCCTCCTCAGGTCCACAGTCATCACACATCTGTCACCACAATACCACATTGTTCTGCCATACTGAAGCCATCGGAGTGCCAAGCTTGTGTTCACGTGAGTCTCAAAGGTTGGGGTTTATTAACACTGCACTACTGTATGCTAGAAATTTCGTTTTCCCCTTTATGTTATTATCCCTGTACAGAAGATACTATAGGCATTCATTCTTTAGGTTCATAATACATCCATTCATTCTACATTAGAGTTCAAATTGTGGTACCCCCCTCCCCCCCAATTTATCACTTCTGTTGAATGGTTTGTCGTCGTTTTTGTATGATTAACATACATGTACATGTACAGTGTATTGGTTGCTACTGTGTATTGGTTAGACACTGATCCCAGAATCCCCTCGGGCCCTTAGCACTGCCCTTGGAGGTTGTTAATCATGTACATGTAGATCCCTCTGCCTAATCTGGTTGCAACATTTACATGTAGCTGTGCAATGTACGTGTACGTGCACAATTTCCCACTTGATTCCCGCCAATGATTCTGGCAAATCACGTATGGGAGGTGGGTACATACATACATACAGGTACATGTAAATCATTGTCACAAATCAAGCAGGAAAATGTGCACATCACTTAGCACAGCTATCTTTGCAATCGATAGAGTTAAAATTAACCAATAGAAATAAATCAATAGAACATGACTCTTCTACGCATAAACTGATTTTGAAGTCATTACAGCTCTCGTGCAGAAGGATTTTTAGTTAAGACCAAATGTTGTGGGCGAGGTCCTGAGGAGGTTGACAGGAAAATGCTTATGCACTGTCATTTAAACATACGGTCATTGATTTTTTTGAGCCCATAGAATTTGGTGTGTCTTGCCCCATGGGTTCAGAAAAGGTTGTTCAGCCCGTGTGGATTAGCATCTAATTTTTCTGTCCTCAGGTGGATTTCAAGAATGCATTTAATGTAGTCTCCAGTGATGCTGTTTTACAGGAATGTGCTAAGCATTTTCCAGATGTGCTTCCTTGGTGTACATGTGCACCAGATTTAAATTGTACTTTGCAATAAACTTGATCACTCTTAATGTGTAGCCATCAGTGTATCTTTCCAGATTCTCTTTCTGATGTTGTCTTCTTTCTAAGAGTGAATACCAATACCTGCATTGGCAACATAAAAAAAACTATCAACAGTTTATCTCTTCAGTTAAATGGTTGCTGCTATTACTATTTTGTACGATAAACGTATTATTATTCTTATGTTTGACACTGAAACCTTGATGTACTATCAGTATGTCATGTCACATTGTGTCAGTTGTGCCGGGTAATTTAAAATTTGCAACTGCAGCAGTATTAGCTGATACTAAAAAGGTAATATCCAAATGATCCACAGGTCCACACTATTTGCTCAAGCTGTTCTGGTCTGTAAATTATTTCCTTAACTGGAACGATATTGAGCGCTTAATGCGTATTAGCTATTTGTATTTAGTTGTACATACATGTAGATCACATTACTGGCCAAGCAGAGGGTTGGTCCTTAGTAACACACTCACGTATCCCCTACTGGTGTCCATTCATTTTATTGTACCCTTTAATAATCCATCATCATTATTAGAAGTTCAAAGTACATGTACAGCTTCACCAGAGGGAACTGGAGAACCAACTGATGAAAGAACAGATGAAGGATCAGCTTGCTCAGGTGAGAGGTTGTGTGTGTATATGTGTGTGTGGTGTGTGTTAAATTCGTAGGTTTACTTCACTTGATGTTAATAGGGTAATTTAATAAACCCCACAACGTGTTGTACATGTACATGTACATGTACAGAGTAAATGCTTCTCTGCGTACATTTGTACATATGCATGTGTATGAGGCAATTGAGTCCTTAAGGCATCATTTATATACTCACCTGGAGCATAATTTAGTGGTGCTGTCTCCATGTTTACATGGTGACCATTATTACTATCATGTTCCCATGGTAACCCTTATGCACTCTGACCTCTCCCTGCAGGAGTCTATAAGGTCACAGAGGCAATGTGATGACCTCCAACATCAGTTGTCCCAACAGAAGGTACACCTACATTTGTGATGTCCCGTATTACATGTAGTTGTGTGTGTGTGTGTGTGTGTGTGTGTGTGTGTGTGTGTGTGTGTGTAAGTAAATGTGTTTGCTAAGTGTACATGGATCTGGATTAGATCACTTCATCAAATATGTCACCCAAAGAGAACTATTCCACACATGTATCTCTCCACACCCTTACAGAAGTCCTATGATGTCATCATTTCAGGACTGAGGAGTGAGTTGAGCAGTCTTTTGCAGAAGATGGAAGAGATAACATATCATCAGGTGACTTTATAACCATGGCCAGGGCATGTTTGAAAACATGTAGGAATTTTAACGGTGTAAATGTGTATTTGTACTCTTTAACCCAAGATACACACACATGTATCTATTTCAAAGATGTGTTAACCGGTGTCATAGCGATGTAGGCCCCCCCCCTATAAATGGGTCCCCGCGGCCCCATTTCCCTAGCGATTTGGGGCGCCTAATAACGCTAGGGAATTGGGACTCCCGCAAGGCCCCATTTCACTAGTGATTCGGTACCCCCTTAGTGAAATAGGGCCCCCATATTAATTCATTTTGGTTCAGTGCATATAAGGTACACTTAGAAATGGGGTGCAGGGGAATAGGGTGCATGGGTCGGTGTTAAAATATGTTGTACATGTATGTGACATCAACACCGTAGTAAATATATGAAGAAAGCTAACACACACCATAGGCGTTCGCATGATGGGACAAAGGGGGGTACCATGCAGAACTAGCTTGCTGCAGCGGCTATTGCACGGGACGTTAGGACTTCTTTTGGTACAAAATGAACATGTGCATGCATGGTATTATAGTGTAGAAGATTAATTAGTACAGGGATTGGATGTAATGGTGCATGACCTTTCTTTAACTTTGGATTAATCCTTTGACAACGTTCACACGAACTGATCTGGGTGTTGAAGAATATCAGCTACAAGCATGCTTTAACCATGATTGTAACTTACGTAGGAGCACACTTGATTGTACAGCTCAGGCCTGTAATATCTGTCGCTGATCTGAGCAAGCGTTTTGTCTCTACCCAGATGACCTTCTTCATGAACGGTCTTTACAATTTTTAGTTGGTCTTCCTCCTTTTCAATGACCATCCTCGGGCGTTGTTTAGTTTTGACACCTACATAGTACAAATGGCCAGCTTCAACACTGAAAAACGCAGCTCGCTTTTGAAGTCCCCGTTTGTATTCCTTGCTCACATCCGACGGATAGAGCACATTTGTGAAATATTCAAAAATAGCGCTACACGAGTACTTTGCAACAGACTTGTCGCACTCTACAGTCTCTCCTGTAACGCTCATAGCAGCTGGAAAACTAGAGAGAGTGTGCAGGTGGCACGCATGCGTGCGTACTTACGTTGTTCATGCAGACTGAATGACATGCATGCATGAAACCTTCAGACGGCAAAGTGGTGCATTTATATGCTATGTACTGTATGTTAGCAAAGGGGGCCCAAATCACTAACATTTTGGGGCCGGGGGCCCCATTTTGCTGGGGGGGGGGGCCCAAATCACTCCTACACCGTTACCAATGAATTTCTTCCTGTCCCTTTAAATTTGACGTTACTCATGTTCATGGTTTCAGGTATGTTGTTGAAACCTAACATTCATCTGCTGCCTCATTTAGTTGTTTTTGGACAACTCTATTTTAGCTAATCAAACATATTCCTACGTTAATCACTTAACATACTTTAACCCCTCATGACTGGTTTCTGTTGGACACTGTCCAGCATACATCTATATGCACAGTAATACATTTGTATAATCCCTTCAGAATCATCAATTGTGCTCATCGGTGGAGAATAGTGTTAGTGAAACAATTACAGTCATTGGATCAGCTGGTGATGGGAGCCTAGAGGGTCCAAACAAAGGAAAGTTTACTGACCAAGAGATGCTTCTAGATATAATCAATGGACCAGACCACCAGGAAGGAGAGAAGAAACTGAAGGGGTCAGGTAGTGGCAAGGCTCCAGTTAGGAAGATGTGGCCAGGGAGAGATAAGCAATCAGGTGAACACAAGGAGTCAGTCAGGGATAAAGGACCAGAAAAAGAGAAAGGACCTAATAGAGAGAATATCCATGAAGGCATACTAAAGAGTCCTTGCAGAAATACATACATAGACAAGACAAGAGACAGAGATAAGAAACAAAGTGTTTATGAAAGATCAAACAGAGACAAGAAACCATTCAAATATAAAAAACCTGAGAAAGACAAGAGTTCAACCTGTGACAAAATATTTAAGGCACCAAGCAGAGATACATGTAAGATGCCAAACAAATACAGAAAAAATGAAATAGGTAAAGATAAAAAACCAGGCAGAGTTGCAACAGATGTGAATCCAGATAGGGATGTGAAACCATGCAGTGATATGAATCCTGACATGGATGTGAAACCAAAGGGAGATAAGAAACCAGGCAGAGATAAGAATCCAGATAGACATTACAGACCAGACAGAAATAAGAGACCAGACAGACTTAAGATACCATACAGAGATAAGAAACCAGAGAAAGATAAGAAACCAGTGAGAGATAAGAAACCAACAGAAAATATTAAATTGGACAGAGACAAAGAAAATATTAGAGATACATGTAAAAGACCAGATGATGAGAGAGGAGGAAAAGATGAGAAACGAGGCAAACACAAACGATCAAACAGAGATGGAGAACAAAGCAGAGTTAAAGGGCCTTACAGAGATAAAGACTTTACCATGGGTAAGGAATCATACAGAGGTGATGGAATAGGCAAAGATAAGAAACCACCAAATAGAGACAAAGAGAACATACCTGACAGAGACAAGGGACCAGCAAAGGTACACAATAATTATTTGTTGTAGTAGAGGATCAGGATGATAAGCATAATGATATGGGTTATTTAGATGTACTAAGTGGTGATACAAGTGTGTGTTGTTATGATGCATGTAGTCAGGGATTGATGTACCTTAAGATTCCTACTGTGTGTTTACATACCTACAGTTATTCATATATTCTGCTATTAAACTGTTTACAAACATGTAGATTTATCTGAACTTGTCAATTGCCCTGTGAGCACATAAATTATTTTGACCTTAAGGCACATGTACACGTCATTCTGTTTGGATTTAAATTTCCAGCCTGACATACAGTATCGGTCAATAAAAAGTTAACGCTAGGTAGTTTTCTACATGTACCTTGGTAACGTAATACCTACATAGAAAATTACGTTACGTTGCGGAGTAATGTTTGCGTATTTGTGGTAGTACCTTACGGTGCGCAAGTGAAACATACATGTACTGTTCAAACAATTAAACATATGTTTCACAATTGTTTGTTGCATTCCCTCCCTGGCTTTAAAGTGCCTGCGTTTTTATGACACAATGAACCAATCATTTTTAAGCGCGCCAATTGTTCACTGAGGTTTGCCTGTTCCTTCTCGATTGCGCAGTTCTTTCAACTATAAATAATAAGCTGGAGTGCTACCGCATTAACGATCGCGCACTACTCCACTGCGTCTAATACGATGTCCTTGCGAACGGCACTCAAGGAGACTGGTTGGATTTTTTTTTTCGTCAGTATTGTTTGAGGTCATCCCGCATTCCTTAGAGCTCTACCCGCATTCCTTAGAGCTCTACCATCTTTTGCGCTGGCACAATGAGGACGCGGTGTCAGTTGTCCCCGATAGTGCCGTAACAATGCTGAGCGAGGGAGGCGTGGGTTGTTCAGTGAAGTGGGGAAAGAAGCTGTACTATGGCAATGTTGTGGCTTTAGGTACATGTAAAAAAAAAACATTACTATCACAAATTACTGAATGATTATAATTAGGAACAAAGTGCGCTATGGAACTGGAAGAAGCTTGGTATCTAACGGCTGTTGCAGTGACTACCACCCCAGAACATTAGTGCTACTCTACAATCTTCAGTTGATAATGTAGCGCGTTTCCCACACCCATCAGGAAATGAATTGTCAGAAGCCACAAATAAGAATGCAGCCTCTTCACCTAAACGTTAGTTTGACTTTGATGATTAAATTTATTGCTGACGAGTACCTGTGGCACTTTACAACTATCAGGGAAAAAGTTGGCGGTAAAGTCAAAGACTGGAAAGGCCAGGGCATATGCTGGAAGGGCAAAGGCTGGAAAGCTTATAGGTAGATATTGCTTAAAGAACTGCATGTTAAACAAAGCATTATTTCAGGGAGGATTCTGGACTATGGAAGTGGAGCAGATGATGATGTCACATCTGATCCTGAAAGTATGCCTTGGTTCTGTTAATAGTGCAATTAATTTCTCCGTGGCTGATCTAACACCAGCCACACCCCCTCCACCAGTCACCACACCTCAGCCTCCAACTACATCCCAGCCAACAGCCGCATCTCAGCCACTAGCCACCATACCCCTGCCTCCAGCCACTGCACCCCTGCCTCCAGCCACCACACCCCTGCCTCCAGCCACCACACCCCTGCCTCAAGCCACTACACCCTTACCTCCAGCCACCACACCCCTGTTTCTAGCTACATGTACATCCCAGACAACAGCTACGTCTCAGCCACTAGCCATTATATCTCAGGCAATACTTCAGCCAGAAGCAGCCACATCTGAAAGTATGCAATACTATGTTGAGTTTCCTTGATCACATATAGTGTTCTTAATCTTTGAATAGGTCCCCTATCACAATTACCAGCATGCACCTACTGTACACACCACCATTGCCACAGTCAATGCTTGCCCAGTCTCACCAATGTAAGGCTTTCTAAAAGTATCTGGTTGTGATTAACAACCTCGTACATTTTCAGCTGAGCCATTACATGCTGTATGTGTATTATGCTCACCACATAGAGGATCTCCATCACCTCGATGGTCACTGTCGCCACCACCTTCTCCATCACCATACCATCCACCTTCACCTATGTCTACATCAGACACCTCCAATGTTGTTAAAGCAGGTAACTGAATTTGGGATTTTGGGATTTTCCATCACTCTTAAACCCTCAGTGCAAAAGATGGAGGCTACTATTGTGGACACCATTAGGGACCTTAAAGAGGCACTTTTGGGGAAGCTGGATGAGATAGCACTGACTGGTAAACCCTCATGGCCAGCAAGGTTACATAACAACTCCACAACTCCAGTGCCCAGGCCATCTCCTTTAGCTGGCCAAGCAACACCTGCAGTTCCTCTACTCCAGCACACAGCAGTACCACTAATGCCTCAGCCAGAACCACAGCTACCACTCTCTTCAGAAGTCTTGCTATCTCCAAGCATGAGCGGGGACTCACCCAGATGTCTTCCAATACGAGAGGGTCATAACCATCTGCCCTCAAGTGAGATTGAAAGAACCAATCTCAGGCCTCCGGAATTTACGGTTCAGTGTCACCGCAGCTTGACATCGGAGAGCAAAATTCACTCACTTGCTCTAAAATTGGCAACTGAGTCCTACTTTGGAACTAAAGTAATGGCTCAGTGCACAGTAATGGGATGCACAGCATTCAAGGGATTGTATATTAGTGAGCTGAATAGTTTAATACAATTTTTGTTTGGTATATTAGTTAAATATTGGAGTGCACCACATCACTTTGAACCTATATGGAGTAGGTGTGTATCTAGTATAGGCCATGGGTGCACTCGAGCTAGAAACTATCCTTAAACGAGTGTTGTGTTTAGCCATTATGTATATGCATGTTCATTGATATTATCCATCTACTCTTGGATGAAGCAGTGTCTCGGTGTGTGGTCAGGGAGTGAGAAGTGGTGGGGTTAATGCACTAAGCCGGAAACAGGGTCTATGGTGGTGGTCAGTGAGTGAGAAGTGGTGGGGTTAATGCACTATGCCGCAAACAGGGTCCATGGGTGTGGTCAGTGAGTGAGAAGTGGTGGGGTTAATGCACTAAGCCGCAAACAGGGTCTATGGGTGTGGTCAGTGAGTGAGAAGTGGTGGGGTTAATGCACTAAGCCGCAAACAGGGTCCATGGGTGTGGTCAGTGATTGTGAAGTGGTGGGGTTAATGCACTAAGCCGCAAACAGGGTCTATGGATGTGGTCAGTGAGTGAGAAGTGGTGGGGTTAATGCACTAAGCCGCAAACAGGGTCTATGGGTGTGGTCAGTGAGTGAGAAGTGGTGGGGTTAATGCACTAAGCCGCAAACAGGGTCTATGGGTGTGGTCAGTCAGTGAGAAGTGGTAGGGTTAATGCACTAAGCTGCAAACAGTGTCCATGGGTGTGCTCAGTGAGTGAGAAGTGGTGGGGTTAATGCACTATGCTGCAAACAGGGTCTATGGGTGTGGTCAGTGAGTGAGAAGTGGTGGGGTTAATGCACTATGCTGCAAACAGGGTCTATGGGTGTGGTTAGTCAGTGAGAAGTGGTGGGGTTAATGCACTAAGCCGCAAACTAGGTCTATGGGTGTGGTTAGTGAGTGAGAAGTGGTGGGGTTAATGCACTATGCCGCAAACAGGGTCTATGGGTGTGGTCAGTGAGTGAGAAGTGGTGGGGTTAATGCACTAAGCAGCAAACAGGGTCTATGGGTGTGGTCAGGGAAGGAGAAGTTGTGAGGTGTGAGTGGATTAGGTGAGATGTACAACTGCTTAGAGGTTTACTTGTTTACATGAAAACAATTTCCTGAAATATGGACCCCTCCCTCTTTACCTATGGGCTTGTATATGAAGCTAACAAGAAATAATAAAATTGCTTTACAAACTGAACTTCAAGCACTCAATAACCAATAACATCACCCTTCAGTTCTATAGCTTTAGGGATTACTTTTTAAAAGTGTCCTATGTACATGTATTTAGCACACACAGATGGTGTCACTGTCTTCCAAAAGGCCTTGATCCCTCTAATAAGTTGTTCCTTGTTTTTAGGCTTCACCTCTCTCCGCATGTACTCCTTCAATTCATGCCATAGGTTTTCAATAGGATTGAGGTCAGGTGATTCAGCAGGGGTCCTCCACCAGCTCACTTGCTTCTCCTTCAAAAACTGCTGTGTCAACTTAGATGTGTGCTTTGGATCGTTATCAGCCATGAAACGATGCGAGGTTGGAAAATTACGTGCTAGGAACGGCAGCAAGGTCGTCTCCAAGATGTTAACATAGAGCGGAGAATCCATAATCCCATCAAATATGCACAGTTTAGCTGTTCCTTTCAAGCTGATTGCCCCCCAAACGTGTACTTTGACAGGATGTTTTTGTCTGTAACAATAAGTGCTTAAAATTGTATTAACCATTTGCGTTCAGTAACTCATTACCTTGGCTTCGGGTTTAGGCAGTTGCCCAATCTTTCGACAGCATGTCCTTCGGTGACTTTCTAACTGAATAGAAGACTCATCTGCCCATATAACGTCGGAGAAGTTGTCCTGCTGATGTTCCTGGCACCATTAAAAGCGTTTGACCTTGTTGCCTTCCCTATATCGAACCGCAAGTGGTATAACACTTGTTCGCTATATATGAAGCTGTAGCTAAAGTTGTACCTGATGATTTGGCAATAAGCGCTGCCCCTGAACACCCATCCGAGGCTTCTCCGCGCACCAAAATGGTGCGAAGCGAAAGGTTATGACGTATGAAAACTTGGACTATTATAACTCAATGGATGATAAATCCAAATAATACGCACCTTTCTGTGCAAGAAGCGCGCAAAGCTGAACAGCGGTCGTTTCATCGTCAAGCTGCATTTGTGCCTCCACGATCCTCTTCACCTCATCAGTAATCTTTGAAGGTCTACCAGATCCACGGGGGCGCGCCAAAGTTCTACATTTTTCTAACCTTTTTAGGAATCGATACATGTAAATACCTACATGGCTAACAATCAACCCTTCCCCCAACAAATGATTCCTAATTTCTGTACTCTTACGCCCCTGTTGATGATAGAATAATATCCTTTGCTTCACATAGTCCGTAAACACCATCGCTACGATCCAAACAGTGGCAGTTTTGTCTGACGCAATGCGTATGGCAGATATGTACCGGTGCTTTCGTGTTACACGTAGCCATAAGGTAACGCATTTTCTACTGATCTACCGCAACTTTCTACTACGTAATTTATTACCTAAACCATAGATTGAATACCTTACGGTCTTCAATCTATGCCTAAACAAGGTATTGCGTTGCGAAGGTACAGTAGTACGTAACAATAACTTTTTATTGACCGATACTGTAGAAGCTAACAATGGAAAAGAATGAAAATGTTTATTAATAGCCCTTTTCTGCACATCCACTATTTTTTTTTTGCCCATGGGTATTTTTAACACCTGTTCCATTAACTTCGAATGATTTGTAGGCTTATAAATTTTGTCGAACCTGTATTAGTCGGAAAAGGTTTATCATGCACAAAAGTGTTTGAAACTAGTAGTCCAACTATCTGCGTGAGGTTTAGCGCCATTTGTATCATCTTATCGACAAACGTACACTTTTTGAAATAGCCTTTTCGAGCACCAAAAACAATCTTAATACTACGTATGATGTGTAGCATTCATGCATGTTTTGACTGTTTACTTCTGTGCGTGCATACACACCTGTAGCAGTAGCAACGAGTATATCAAGCATCCCTGTGGTGGTGAGTCTTATTAGTCCGCACGTAATTTTAATTTTTCCATGTCTCTGTAGCAAACACACATCAATTGTACACTCATTATTGATCAAAAAACGGCTGCTTTCATGTGGTCTATTACACACCTGAGGAGCTCTGGCTTATTTCCTGTTTTTCTGATGTGGTGGCTTAGGTACCTCTAATTCTTCCTTTCCAACTTAGAGAGATCTTTTTCCACATCTAGATGCTCATAACTCACCCTTCCCTTCTTTTGCCTTCCACTTCCACAGCTCCCTCCATCACCTTCAGGTCTTGCATGCTTATAAATAGCAGCTTTCGGAGGCTCAGATTTCCTACCGATTCTCTCTCTGGTACACAGCTCTGATTTTGCCTACCAGTGGAAGCTCACTGAGTCTGTTTGCTTTCTGCAACTGCAGTTCATCTAGCCTGTCAAAAACGCCATCAGGAGAGACCTTCTCTTTTCCCTGACCCTTATTCTCGCCAACCTTCCAACAAGTATGTATGATGCCACTAACCTCTGAGGTCAGCTCTGGTTGCATGGTCACTTTAGTATGTGCCCAACCAGCAAAGATATTTTGCCCAAAGGTTGTACAGGGTGCCTGGTTACCAAACAAGTTTGATGCTAAATAAAACCATTCACCAAATAATCAAAAGTCCATTGGCATGCCGCATTGCAGTGCTAAGGACATCTATAGGCATCATTGCCCCACAGCAAATGTGCTTCTCCAGCAACTTTTTTGAATAGAAATGGTAAAGGCACTTACTACATTGTGGATAAACTTCCTTCATTCTATTTTCCTCCTGGTCCTCTCTCTGCTTAGTCACATGCTCCAGCTTTCGCTGGCCCGTGTGCTCTATACCGATTCTCATCCTTCCTTGCTTGCATATATAACCACTGTTACTGACACTGTTAAACATCACCGTAACCCAAGTGAAGTTGATGCCTTCTACACAAAGGAATTTACACACAAGCTGACGGAGTCTTCTGTCCAAGGCAATTGTAAAACTGGACTTGTTGCTTTCCTGCAGATGTTATGTACTGGGCAGCATGCAATATATAAATTTCAACAACGGTAGGAATAGCATGAAGCTGAAAGTTCGGTTTTACCAATAAAACTATTGTATTGCTCACAGAAGTGTTGATCAGTGCAACAGCAAGCTGCCTGGTGATTGAAACTTTTTGCCCTCCATCTCCCTGCACTAGGTAAGCATCCACTTGAGTTTGTTGGTGAGAGAACTGGGTATCACATACATCTTGCCGCTTTGGGCCTCGTTATGATAATGGGTGATGAGCTTTAACCCAGCAGCAAAGCAGATATAAGGAAGGAGCAGCTTGGTGACATGGGGGAACTTCTGTTCCAAAGCATGAAGGAGCAGCTGAGCACTACATGTATGTTGGCATCACCTTTTGGCTCCCCCTGAACAGTGCAGTCAAAGAAGTGAAGACTAGGTGCACCCTCATTGTTTTGTTCACCCTCCTCTTCTTCACCCTCGTTCTCATTCTTGCCCACTTCTTCCTCTTGCTCCCACTCCTCATCCTTGCCTTCTACATTGTACTTGCTCTCACCTCCTTTTGCTGATCTTCTTCTTCTTGCTCACCCTGCCCCTCTACATGCTCCTCTTGCTTTCACTTCCACTGTTCCTGCTCATCCTCCTCTAATTGATCCTCTTTTTCTTCCTCCACCATGTCAATCTCATCTTCCTCCTGCTCCAATACACCCATTTCTTCAGCCTGAATATAATCCTTTTATGTACTTTTCATAAGCTGCTGCTGCAATTGCTCTTTATCAGATGTGTAGTTGATCTCCACATAGAGCTGATTTTGCACTTCAGTGCTCACAGCCTCTCCGCACCATAGCTTCCTTTTTTTGCCATAGTTGGAGCAAGGAACTTCTGTTTGAAGTCATACACCATGTAAGCTGTAGAAGAGTCCATTTGCACTATTGCCAGCTTCATGCGGTGTGTCTGCTGGGCAGCAAGCATTACATGCGATAGGAGAGGTGCTCACATTGGTTTATTTTGAGTAGCATACCTGCAATCTCACTCGGCCTGTTGGGGTCTTCATCCAATTTTGCCATAGCTATACACCGCAGCTTATCATAAAACTGGAATGGACTTTGACAGGCACTGCAGCACAAGTGACCACCAGGCTTTGGGTCTACTGGTAGACACTAGGTCCAGTGAAAAGATTGGAGAGAGATTGGAGAGTGTGTGGTAGCACAGTCATTCTCCAACACTTCTTATTCCTTTGTTTGTGCACAGCTATCGTCGTATCTGATCCACAAACTCCTCCTGTGTGTTTGGTTCATCAAACAGATCGGCTTGTGAAGCTAACTCGTCCACTATGGTGTACAGTGTCAGCTGCTCAGCTTCATGGTCCTGAGCCTGGTGAGTGTGCTGACTAATTTCATCTGATGAAGCCTTCACTCCCTTACTAGCATGCACTGTATAACCATAAGTCAGGAATGTGAACACTGAGGAGCGGAGTTGGCACAGTTCATTACGTAAAGTATGGTCAATGTCAGAAAGTGGTATAATGACATCAATGATTCTGTGAATGATAGAAAGTTGTCGGTGTGGAAATTGACTTTTATGTAGTCTACTCCAGCATGGGCCTCTTGCTGCTTTCCACCACCAGTTATGTGTCTCACAATGGAGTACAATATTGTCTGTCCAATGGGTGGCCTTCTGGGCATTACCTCCTTCTGCTTCACAAGATAGCCCCTGTATAATGTAGCAATATGGTTTAGGACCATTGACCTCATTGCAAACACATGATCCAGTCCCTTCCACCTTGGATCTCTATTAGGAGTGTGTTTTTTGGCTTGCCAGGCAAGACGACCTATATTATCGTCATTGTAAATGAAGTCTACAGCAAAGTGGACAGAATCACTAGGCACGTGTGATTGTGTCTGGCTATACTCTTGAAGAGATACATGTACGCCATGTGTTATGTATAGCCTATCAACTTTGGCATGGAAAGCCACAACATCCTGCATATTTGTTGCTGATGTTGAGCAAAGAGGCAATGTATGCATGAGGAATGTCAGCAAAAGGTACCAGAGGCTTCCTTGCAGGAATGCTTGTGTATCGTTTTTCATGCCATAACATATCCCAGATCGTATTGGGAATTGAGTTCAGCACTTCTGGCGAGATGCTGCTTGAAGGAACACAACTGGTCGCTTGATTCTCACAGTCCTCAGGCTCGTCTATGGTAGTTATGGACTGAATGCTGAATGCCATTCTCAAATCGCCCTTTATCCTCAGATTTGGTAGCAGTGTTAGTGCCCAGGCCTTTTCACCTCTTCTGAATACATTTTCAACCTGATTTATAGCAGCAACATCAACCCCACTCGGGACACTGGCACATTGTACTTTGCGACGAACATCTATTTGTGGGGGTGGTCGCACAGCACATTTGTACCCCTCATCACAGCCCATGAGTTCCATAACCTTCAAAATGTGAGCCTGAGATGCATGCTCAATTGGATCATCATCTTCCACAGCTACAACTCAATCAGCTACTAACCAACAGGCTGCTTTCAGAAACCTCTGCGAACAACAGGATTAGTTTATGCGATGCAGTGTGGCTATGTTTGTATGAAGGCACGTACTAAAACCCTTAGATCCAGCAGAAAAGCTAACGTCAAACAATTTGCTGAGTGCATGTCTAACAAGATTTGTGAGGGTGACGAGTCTTATTATTATAAGTACACCTGTACATGTATAACCTCACTGTCAGCAGCGTCATCATGATCATGATGTACCCACGCTTGGCGTTCAGGATTTAACCGCTGTGGCTCAGAATGAGACAAAACCATCGCGTTTCTTGGTCGACCACGCATATGTGGCTAACACAAGCAGCATTTCTTGCTGTTTGTTCTTGCATTTGTTACATACAGGCGTCTTGTGTATCGCAGATCAAGCGAGAGACATCATACACGCATGCACGAACTATAAATACAATTGTACAGTAGTTAGGGTACAAACATATAAACAAAACAGCAGTTTGCACACAAACTATACTAGCAATCAAAATGTTGCCTACCTTGACTTTTTGGGGGTATCTTTAGCACTCTGAAAATACATTTATACTCTCTGTGTGAGAAAAAAGTGTACAATTGGCTTTCGAAGCATCAATGAATGGCGACACGTGTAAGTTAGACCAGGTTTAAGTAAGTAGTGCAATATGTTGCAAGCCTAATAATGATACGAAATGACACACAAAGGGTTGGCCTATAAGAAAAAGTGCCTTCTAGCTGATACCCTACTTTTCTAAAAAGGTCTGTTCGACAAAACATTCATTTGGTTCTCATGGAAGCGGTGTTAACTAGAGGCAAGGTAAACCTGCAATACGATGCTGTTTTCAATTGGGACTGTAATAAGTTGCATGATATGAATGAGGAAATTTGTAAAGTACCATGCCAACACAGTGGAAAATGCTAATGCATGTTTTTGTGCAATATGGTCAACGTTGCATGATTGCTGTCATATTAGTTTGCCTTTACATTCCCATTACAAGCACCATTAACCTGCAATTTAATTTCAACCCATTTCTCACTGATGCCCCACCCCTTGTTGCCAGTTAAATACCAGTGCATTTCTATGGTAATCATAGCCAGGATCATGCAAACCTGAAAGACTAAAATTCAGTGCTCAAAATAACATAACAAGCGGACATCGGTCAATTTGCGCGTATGTCCTTGTACTAATGCTGGTCATTTGTTCCGACCATGACATGATGTACATGTAGCAGTACTGATATAAATTTTAGAGTATTCATTAGTTTTGATACGGATTGAGATAACTGCTAACCACATGGATTGTGACAATATATAAGATCTGTGGTTAGCATGCAAGCAACAGCAAGATGTTTAGGACATAAAAAAGAGACTTCAGTGCCTCTCCAAAACACGAATCAACCAGCAAGTTAAATATGTTCCTCATTAAGAGAATACTCCATAAACAACTACATGTATACAAACACTTTAATTTCAATTATATTAGTGGCACAAAACTAACATGTTTACGTAGTCATTTACAGAGTACTCACTTGCATCTAGTTCAACGTATACTTGTTCTACACAAATATTAATGCATGTCCGAACAAATCTGACTACTGTCTGCCCACATCAAATATTGGTCTGCCAAATGGCCTATCATAATTTAGTCGTTATTTTGAGCACTGAAAATTACACCTGTACTTGGTTTGCTGTCACTGTTGGTACATGTACATTTATGTGCTTGTTACATGTATGTACATGCATCTATACAGTACCTGTTTTAGACCTACCCTTCTCATATCATTTAAGTACAACATACTAACCATATTTTGTTTCTCCAGAGTAAATATTTGTGGTCAGAAAGATGTACAGCAGTCTCTCTCATGTGGCAACCTATGTTCCTTCTAATGCTAATACCCATCATCAGTAAGTGCAAGTTTACTGCATGTGGTCAGACTTTGTTCCATGTTTTCCGGATGCATTCTGACGCATATAGTTTGATACATGGTTAGTGTTTGTACCAGGATTCTGGTACTTGTTAGCTTATTTGTGTGCTACATTTGTGTACATGTATTTCAGAGGTGCATTGTGGCAAGAAACTACCACACTATGTGCTGGTTTCACTATTATAACCATTTGTTACACACACTAGGTGCTGGTAGTGTTGTCATCTCACCATCAAATGACTATACAACATTTGAGAACAATACATCAACATTTACCTTCAATTGTTCTGGAGATGGGACAGTATTGTTCTGGACAGTGGATGGGTACCCAACTGGTACACAATATGTACTCAGTAAAGGAATACAGCCTACACCCTACATTGTTTTACTAGATGGACCTACTGTATCCTCTCAGCTCATTGTCCCCACCACCAAAGCTAACAGAAACATTACAGTGATCTGTACAGTGCTGGATACATCATATCAGCCTCACTCAAGTAATCCATTGAGGCTCACTCTCCAAGGTACATGTGCTGTAGTATATTTATTGATTGAAACGTATGCAGTGCTCCACACATTTAGACCTAAATTTAAAGTTTATGGTTATTTGGAACTTTTGAACCATTCAATCACTTGAGATGCGAACTTCATTTTCAGAATCTCTTATCATTTCTACTGCTTTTAATATTAGTTATTCTGTGTAAATATCATGGTAATCAAGTAAAAAACTTTGGTTTAAACCAGTGACACATTGTGCCCTGAAGGAATGTAGTTAACAACCCATTTGTTTTTACTGAATACTGTCATGCAGTCCGTATGATTGAGCATTAACTATTGCTAGTTATTAAGATTGGTCCAGTTGTAGGCGTTTATGAGGTTCCTTCATGTTTGCAATAATTCTAACGATTTAATTTGAGGGATACAAAATCTCAGGGGTATCCATATATTTATAGCACATTCGTAACACTTAAATAATTTATTAAAAGCTAAAAGGCCTCATTTAAAAGTGATGGAATTATTATTTTTTTGTACACCTGTAATCGTTAGTAAATGGGACATCACATTAAAGGTGTGTATGGTATTGTGATTTTGAACGTGGATGTTGGCTCTTGAATGTAAACCTTTTGAACTTTGTGTATTGAGTGGTACTGGTTCTTTTCAGAACCAATCACATGCAAACTCAGCCATGAGTTCTTTTATTACCAATCATATATGGCAATCTGCTTTGATTGGTAGCCATTACAGTGCATGCTTGGTGAAAACGGAGATATCTAATATCTATCTTCTATCTAATATACAACACAATGCAACCTTAGAATTACAGAAAGTGTTCTCATTAGCACGTACCACGACTGTGAGATTGATCCTTCTGTTATGTTTGAAGTAAACAGTTCAATTATGATTAGTTGATGAAGCAAGTAAAAAATGCTATACTGATTTTCAAAAGTAAATATCCACATGCACATGCACTTTTTTTTCTTTAAACTTTGACAATGCCCCATCCATCACACATTAAAAGGCTGATGATCAGTGTAATGCCATGAGAATGAATGTAGTACCTGGAGGTAAACAACCTAGTTTAAGAGACACTGTATGGAATGGACAAGTGCAAATAATGGTACTTTGGGATGGTAAGCCCAAATTTGTGCAGGAAAGGTTCACTCTGCAAGGTACTGAACACTTATTATACATGTACATGTACATAAAATGGTATTGATGCAATATAGAGTAGCATTTTATTAAGAAGACAAATAAAAGTTGTAGGGCCAATTACATGTACAACTCATTACATCAACTAAAGCTCCCTAGCCACAGGTTGGTCAGATCACATGAGATGTACATGTACATCTCACTCAGCATTTTCACCGGTGACCTCTGGTTCGTCTGCCCCTGCAACCTCCAAAGGGTACAAAAGTTGTAAGAGCCTCTTCAATAGTGTGTGTTGCTGGTCCCTTGCAGTGACTCAAGGGTGCTACATGGCAAGCCATCCGGCCCAGTGAACAGCTCCTGAATTCTCCCAAGTTTCCAAAGCCCACAAGGCAGGGAATCATCATGTACTATAGCAATGTCACCCTGAGATACGTGAGAGGCATCACATAATTTCTTGGATGAGTAACGGTGTCCTTCCCTGAGCTCACTTAGATATTCCGTTCTCCATCTCTTTCAGAAATGGTTCAAGACTCTCACTAAGTGTTTTCCTCTTTTCTGACGATTTGTAGCATCAACTTCAAATTCCTCATCTTCTGGGTCATCTACTACATGTCCAGCATAATCAGAAAGGTTGAGCAGCCTTCTCCCAACGATGAGGTGAGAAGGGGTGAGAGGTTCTCCAATGTCAGAGGATGAGACGTATGACAGGGGTCTAGAGTTGATTACACCTTCAATTTCCACGATATCAGTGAGTAGTTCATCCCGTGAGAAATGTGCTCGACCTATTGTCTTGCGAACTCAACGCTTAATGGATCTCACCATACGTTCAAACACGCTGCCCCACCATGGTGCTCGCTCCACATTGAAAACCCATTGACTACCCTTGATAGTGAGGTACTCCTTGATGGTGTTTGCCTTAGGGAGAAGGTCAGTGAGTTTTGCAGCAGCCTTGAAAGTCTTCCCATTATCAGATAGGAACTTATAAGGTCCCCTTCTTGCTGCAAATCGTTTCAAGCACCTCATGAAGGTACCTAGTGGATAGGTCCTCAACTATTTCCAAATTAATACCTCAAGTTACTAGACAGGTGAACAGGCAGATCCACACCTTACTGCTGGAGTTACAAGTTCCCGAACAAATAGTGGACCTGCAAAATCTACCCCTGTGTAAGTGAAGGCTGGATCATCCTTTACCCTAAACTCCGACAAAAGTGCGGTCCTCTGAGTGGTGCTCCTTCATACCACTTATATTACAGACAGTACACTTGTGTACAATAGCCCTTGCAAAGCTTCTCCCCTTCACTATCCAATACCTTCTGCGCACTTCTGTGAGTGTGTCTCCTTGTCTCCATAAGGACAGACACATCTGTGAGCATAATTCACTATAAGAGCACTGTCTGGATGGCCGTGGGGTAGAAGAATAGGGTACTTGGTTGAATAGGGCAATTAATTCTACATTTGTAGGCAACCTCCACACCGCCACAAGCCCTTGTCATCCAGAAAAAGGCCTAGCTCGTACTTCAGAGAGTCAAAATCCTTTTGCCGTGCCAGGGCTCCTTGTGCATGTAAAAGCCATAGCAATTCTGCAGCAGTGATTTCTTTAGCCGTCAGTGCACCTGGACATGTACATGACAACACAAGACAATTAGCAAACAGTGCAGAGGCAGATCCAGGATTCAGGAAAGGGGAAGGGGTCTTATTCACTAATGGGGGAGGGGGGCGTGCCCTCTTTAGTGACATGGAGGGGTCTGGGGCCAAGTCCCAGCCATTTTTACAAACCACACATATACCTTTGACAGTATCATCCCACAACAACTTTACATACATATTTTACCAGCTAGAGAAAAAGGTAGCCTTTTGGGCCTCTTCATAGCAGCTATATGATGTGGACAGTAATCCACCTCTGCTGTGGAGTGCACATGGGCCTGGCTATGATCTGCAACATACATGTAATTATTGATTTGGCCAGGGGGACCCCCCCACCTTCCCGATAATCCACCCCTGGTGTGGCATTCAGGTACAATGACAAAGCTGTTGCAATGACAGGCATACATGAAATGACAGAGTTGACATCCTTACATGGTCAAGCACATACTGTTTTAAATGTCTAGGCCTAGGCTGTGTGTATCTCTTGTGGCATTAGTATTGGTATGCACTGCTATTGTGTATCAACTAAGAGACAATCCATGGTAGATCATCACAACTTTTGCCACGACGTTCTCAAATCTTTTTTATTTTTCAGTAATCTAATAGGGCTTATAAAGATTAGTTATTATGCAGAGTTTCACTTTCTGATTCACTTCGGTTAATTGGCAATATTTCATCAACTTTGTAGATGTCATGAAATTATGTGATTACTATATCACTGTTTTGCAAAGCTGTAGTAATGTGTCAAAATAGTTTTAATTGAAACTGTTTCTAACACTACAATGCACTCACCTCATGGGTGTACACACATGTATGTATTGTGAGATAACCTTTATAGATATTATGACTAGTTGTCTTACACTTGTCAAATTATCTCACAATACATACATGTGTGTACACCCATGAGGTGAGTGCATTGTAGTGTTAGAAACAGTTTCAATTAAAACTATTTTGACACATTACTACAGCTTTGCAAAACAGTGATAGTAATCACATAATTTCATGACATCTACAAAGTTGATGAAATATTGCCAATTAACCGAAGTGAATCAGAAAGTGAAACTCTGCATAATAACTAATCTTTATAAGTCCTATTAGATTACTGAAAAATAAAAAAGATTTCAGAACGTCGTGGCAAAAGTTGTGATGATCTACCATGGATTGTCTCCTAAACGATTTCTATATATTATATCGTATCTCTTAACATCAGCACAGTGCTTGGGAGAATATTATAACAGAGAAATAGTGTGCGATGAAAATATACGGTCAATTGCTTTAACTTTCCGACACTTATAATAGTAGTTCTAATATAATCTACTATTCCATATATAATGTATAGAATATTCTTTAATTACAATTGCTGTATCGCCTGAATATTTGGACCATTGACTTCCTATTTGCATACAGTACAAATCAGACCATTGATCGTTAATTCTAAGGGAGTTAGGTGCCTAAATCATTGACTTAATTCCCTATGGTGGACATGTACCCAGAACCAGAACAGTCAACACTACATGTAACCTACATTGTATGCCAACCGTGGTGGATATCAGGGTTATGCCTCTCATGTGTACGGAACCAGGGGGCAGTGAGAGTGCGTGGGTGGATCCACCCCTAGCATTTCATCAGGCGGGGGATTTCTTTGTAATAGTAGACATTGAGTAACAGCCTACATACAATGCACATGTACATGTATTACCTACCAAACTAATCTACCAAATTTGAAGCTCCAATAGAAAGATAAAATAGAAGTATGGACGTATCCTTTATATTGTGTGTACCCCATCTATGTATCGTGCACTAAATAAAACAATCATATCCCAGAACAGGTAAATCCAATTGAAGGTACACATACGGCCTTTCTAGAGTTTTATATTGTGCAAGTCACTGCGATTAAGGTTCAAATTTCTTATACCTGTATGCATGTACATGTACAAGAAATTTCGACTATTATAACTCAATCCAAATACTGTAAACTCGCAATTAGAAGCCCAATCATCTAATTGGGATTACAAAATTTTGCATGGAAGATTTGCCATAAAAATATCAGCATCGCCAAAACAGTGGTTGAATGTTTCACACATGCTTGGATCAACAAGCATTGCAATCAAAATAATCTGGTGAGGCCAGGGTATGTCATTACGTCAGTGCTAGGCTTTTTGTGAGAGGAATTCATGTTTGTAGTCTCGATTAGAAGCCGTGGCTTGTAATTGTGAATGTTGATTGAAATCATTGTGGGGTTAATGTACTAAGCTGCAAAGAGGGTTTATGGGTGTATTCATGGGTGAGAATTTGTGGGTTAATGTACTAAGCTGCAAACAGGGTCTATGGGTATGGTCCAGTGAGTGGGGTTAATGTACTAAGCCGCAAACAGGGTCTGTGGGTGTGGTCAGGGAGTGGGAAGTTGTGGGGTTAATGTACATACTAAGCAGCAAAAAGGGCCTATGGGTGTGGTCAGGGAGTGGGAAGTTGTGGGGTTAATGTACTAAGCCGCAAACAGGGTCTATGGGTGTGGTCAGGGAGTGAGAAGTTGTGGGGTTTACATGTATGTACTAAACCACAATCAGGGGCTATGGGTGTGGCTGTGAGGGAGAAGTTGTGGGGTTAATGTAGGAAGCTGCGAAAAGGGTCTATGGGTGTGGTCAGTGAGTGAGAAGTTGTAGGGTTAATGACCAGTGAGGTGTGAGTGGATTAGGTGAGATGTGTTTAAAAGACAGCTGCTTAGAGGTTTACTTGTTTACAGGAAATCAAATACGTTGAATTCCTGACATAAAGATCCTCAACACCTGTGTGCGTTTATGAAGCTAACAAGAAATAATAAAATTGCTATGAAGTTCAAGCACTCAATAACCAGTAGCATTCAGTTCTTATCGGTGTCACTGTCTTCCAAAAGGCCTTGATCCCTCTAATTAGTTGTTCCTTGTTTTTAGGCTTCACCTCTCTTTGCATATACTCCTTCAATTCATGCCATAGGTTTTCAATAGGATTGAGGTCAGGTGACTCAGCAGGGGTCCTCCACCAGTTGACTTCCTTCTCCTTCAAAAACTTCTTAGATGTGTGTTTTGGATTGTTATCAGCCATGAAACGATGTGAGGTTGGAATATTCCGTGCTAGGAACAGCAGGAAGGTCGTCTCCAATATGTTAACATAGAGCAGAGAAACCATAATCCCTTCAATTGTGCACAGTTTAGCTGGTCCTTTCAAGCTGATTGCCCCCCAAAAGTGTACTTTAGATGTTAGGGTTTATGGTTAGTGTCTGATGCAATTGCGTGTGGCGGATATGTACCCGTGCTTTAGCAGCTGCCCAACCTGACAACTTGTTCTCAATATGTTTTTGTGTTACGCGTTGGCGATAAGGTAACGCATTTTTGTACTGAAGTACCGCAACTTTCTACCTACGTAGTGTATTACCTATTTAAGGTATTGCGTTGCGAAGGTAGAGTAGTACGTAGTGCTAACTTTTTATTGACCAATACTGTAGATACAATTGTTGTCATTACCTGCTTTGTACTGTACGAGTTTATTTGTTCATGTAAATTCTGGTTTTAATTCTTTATATTTCTGCCATCTAGGCATCCTTCCTCCACCACATTTCAGTGTTAATTCAACCAACACTACCTTAGTGGTCTCCTGGATTGCACCACAATCTCTTGAAGTTTCAGACCCTCCCACTATATCTCATTATGTACTTGGTAACAATGTCACCAACATTACAACAACCATCCATAATCCTGATGGATGGGGGCCTGACTTGCCTGGTAATTCAGCACTTGATCTTTCTGATCCATCATTGTTGATAAATAAAGGATCCTATGGAGAGCAAAATAAAACCATCTTGGACTATAATGGTACAATTCTGTTTAAATTTTATGCCGTGAATGGAGCTGGAAATGGAAATTCAACCACATTTGCGTACCTACCTCGAAAGATGACACAGACATGTCAGTTTTCAATTTCTCTGGTGCATAATTAAGATATCATAAGTCATGAATAATACACATGGTACACATGCTTGTACATGCACCTAGCAAACTTACTGTATTGATGTTTAATGTCATGTGTTTTAGAACACCTATTTGTACATACATGTACATACAACGAGAAATGAGATGTAGTATTTTCTCTCTCCTTTTGCAATAGCCAAGATCCCTTCTCCAAGCCCAACAGTACAGACAACAGGAAGTATATCTAACATTTTGGATATCACTAGTGCACCTAAGTCTCCAAAACTATCCAATGGTTAGCATTCATTTTCTTGTGTTTTGGTATTT
The DNA here is from genome assembly GCA_963681505.1 of Eunapius fragilis. Lineage (NCBI taxonomy): Eukaryota > Metazoa > Porifera > Demospongiae > Spongillida > Spongillidae > Eunapius > Eunapius fragilis. The sequence continues at coordinate 4,763,794 of OY811974.1, read as the reverse complement.
AATAGATTTTTGTCTTTTATTTCAGGAATAATTGCATTAATAATCCTGCCAGTTACAGTAGTGATGATAGCTGCAGTTGTCATGGTGATGCTTCTGGTAGTCATATATATCAGGAGGAGAAAAGGTAAGTCATAGCTAGTATATATCATCACATGAAGGAAGGGGATATAAAGTGCATGCAGTGGCTTGGGGACAAGGATGGGACAAGGATGGGACAGGTCATAAACGGGTGGGTGTGGGAGAGGGGTACCCCTCTTGCCCAGCCATGCGGTATAAGTGAGCACCATAAGCTCCCCCATGGGAGGCCTGGAACGGTTAAAAAAAAAAATCCAAAAACTATTCAAAAAGTGAACATATAATACAATAAAGGGGGAGTCAACCCTCATGCACTGTGCATGTTTGTCTGATATAGTAGAAGATAGCATTGGAATTCAAATAGCTGTACATGCTCGCAAGCACGAGGCCAATTAGGGCTGTCACCATGAATAATTAAATTTGAAACTCAATTTAACAGTGCAGCATACCATCACATGTGTACTTATCATCATACAGCTTCTGATATGATTACATCTCATGATACTCCAACTGCAAATAACATATATGTTCGATCATCTGATGTCATGAGGTAAGTCATTGCTGTTACACTGCATATCATTTATTCCATTCAAAATGTTCCCATCATATCAAGATTGGATGAAGATCCATATTTTGTTCCTGTGCTGCACCTTCAAAGAAACAATGATCAGAGTAACCAAAATGGCTCACTGCCATATCAGAATAAGGTTAGTTATATTAATACACATGAATGTACATGTTTTAATTTCTCATGCTATAAGCGATATATTTTTATTTATTTTATGTCATATGTGCCTCCGCAAAACATCTTTTTTACACACTGGATATTAGTCTATCCATCATGGAGTTACAGTGACCCATATTTTCAATTATATACATGTAGGTTCATGATAGATTTAGCAATATAATTCATAACAAAAAAAAAAGGATTTAGCATGCATTGTGAAACAATTGTTTCATTCCAGCCATGATGCACCAGGTTTTCAGTTTGTACCAAAGAACTTTTGTTGCTACAACTTTTGTAGGTGCAAAGGTCATTGATGTTATGTACTTGTTCGAAATACTGCATATGCTGTATAATTTTTCCAGCAATCGAATTCCAAAAGATATGCTAGGGACGAAAGAATTAGAGCTTTAATATCAGCTTAACCTTAACTGTGTCATTGATTATTAAAAATCATATGTGTTAATCGTATGTCTCTTTTATAGACAACAGCAATATCTATACGGCAACTGTAGCTGATTCGATTTCACTTTCATGCTTAGCTTTCATACATGTAATTTCTTTAGTGGAACAACACAGGGGTCTCTGTATATCTCAAATGTACACTTCCTCTTCAACAGGAAGCTCAAAGTAAACTTCATGGAGGTTCAAGCTCAGAACTTCCTGAACAGTCACCCTCACGTCCCATGGCTCCTGATGGCACAGGGGGGAATAATGGACATAATGGAGACGTGATAGCATAATAGAAACATGATATGCTGCTGCAATATTCTAGTTAATTTTACAGATGACTCGTATTAGTGGTTTTGCTCTATTGAACTGTGCTGATTGAATATACTTGAAATGTAGCTAATTAATTTTGCTGCAGTTTTGAATTAAAAAACTCTACTTGCATATGAAATGATTGTTTTCTAGTGCTACAACAACCTAGCAACATGAGTTACATCCCTAAATGACTATTATTTAGTACCATTGACTGTTACAATACACCATGCCAAACTGTACGTGTTTTCCTGGTGTATGAATATACATGTAGTTGCCAAGTGGGTATATGCTTGGCTTGTGTGGTGGTATATATAGGAGTCTCAAACAAGGTCACATGTATTTACACCTATGTACGTTCAGACAAACATACTTAGATGGCCAGTGGGTATACGTATAGGGGCTTACTATGTACGCACATGCACACACACATACGCATGCACACACACACACAAACACACACACACACACACACACACAGGCAACCCAGCATATGGCTGGTAGCCAGACTACAAGAACTTATGTTTCACCAGTGGCACAGGTGCCTCTGTCATAATGAAACTTCATTGAGAGCCTTTTTATTAAATGATTCTAAATCATTATACAACCTTGTTTAATATAACTGTGATACATAAAAAATAATATCTCACAAATAGGCAATAAGAACCAAACGACTGATTTTCACAAATGTTTATATATAGCTTGTAATGTCAATGAGCACATCATAGCTGAAGCATCCACAAGAAGGTCACATTGGAGCCTATTGAGGGGAAGTAAGGAATAGAGCAGTAGATGAAAGGGCATACACAGACATCCAGTGTCACACGTGTCACACACACCACATACACATGTGTGGGAAGAAAGGGTGGAGAGAGAGAGTGGGTATCATCACACCCGCCTAAATCTGAACTGATATACTGGTTACCAAGTTTGCCTCAAAATGGCTGGCTGAAGACTGATAGGGAATGTCAGTTAACCTTATCAGTCATTAAACACAACCTCAGGGCCATAAACTCTCAACCCTGCACATGTATGTGTGGGTGCCCATTGAAAAGGGCATATTGGATAATGATCTATTAAGTGAGGAGAGGGTAAATGAAATGCCAATAATACAACATCAATAGATGGCATGGGCACACATACACACACATGCACACACACACACACACACACACACACGCATAGACACACACACACATGAAATGCATCCAGTGTCATCATGTGTGAAGGGTGCTGTGTGTGGGAGGGGTGCTGTGTGTGAGAGGTGTGCTTTGTGTGGGAAGTGTACACATTAACCGATTATACGCGGAATTATTGCGTTACGTAACCTCTAACCGCGGAATTAAATTTTGTAGATAATGCTTATTTAGATATCGTATGACTGGCGCGTGATAAGTTTAGAACGAAGCGACTTTGATATTGGCAACTTTTTGAAATCGGTCTGATGGGTAGATCAGCTATTCGCTAGTGCATTCCGATTGGAGATCCGTTGTTGGAAACATAGCAAGAACAGATATCACAATGTTCGACAGAGACGGACAGGTTTACAAAGACGTTGTGACGCGAGCATGGTGAAACAGTTCTCACACTAATGAAAAGTAAGTGGTATATCAGAGGCATACTAAGCATGCGAGAACCTTTTTTTTTCTCTCGACTATATCGGGGAAGGGTGCGTTGTCAAAACATCCGAGCATTGATTCTATTTAGTGCCGTTGAAGATGCTACCGCCACAACAGCTTGCTCTGTACTCTGCGGTTTGACTTTGTCTTGCGTATATGTGCTTCGATGCCAATAGGGGTGCGACGTATGGAAGATGTCAAGCGAATCGATGAAGCTAATGAGACGCACGCTGTGACTGGCAGGCGGGGACTTGTAATTCAAATTATAAGTGGTAAGCAAGTAGTTTGTAAGCAAGTACTTTGGGGTGGTAAGTACACCAGAACACCATTTCATACCCGTTGAAGGGTATTTCTGTATGTACGAGTGTCGAGTACACTGCTATGGATAGGGGTGTTGAGATGTACATGTATGTGTGCATAACTATGGTGTGCACTAGGGTGTTGAGGGGGATGTGTGCATACCTATGTGTGTGCACTGGGGGTGGTGAGGGGGATGTGTGCATACCTATGTGTGTGTGCTGGGGGTGTTGAGGGGGATGTGTGCATACCTATGTGTGTGCGCTGGGGGTGTTGAGGGGGATGTGTGCATACCTATGTGTGTGCGCTGGGGGTGGTGAGGGGGATGTGTACATACCTATGTGTGTGCGCTGGGGGTGTTGAGGGGGATGTGTGCATACCTATGTGTGTGCGCTGGGGGTGTTGAGGGGGATGTGTGCATACCTATGTGTGTGCACTGGGGGTGGTGAGGGGGATGTGTGCATACCTATGTGTGTGCGCTGGGGGTGTTGAGGGGGATGCGTGCATACCTATGTGTGTGCGCTGGGGGTGTTGAGGGGGATGTGTGCATACCTATGTGTGTGCTCTGGGGGTGGTGAGGGGGATGTGTACATACCTATGTGTGTGCGCTGGGGGTGTTGAGGGGGATGTGTGAATACCTACAGGTGTGCGCTGGGGGTGTTGAGGGGGATGTGTGCATACCTATGTGTGTGCGCTGGGGGTGGTGAGGGGGATGTGTACATACCTATGTGTGTGCGCTGGGGGTGTTGAGGGGGATGTGTGAATACCTACAGGTGTGCGCTGGGGGTGTTGAGGGGGATGTGTGCATACCTACAGGTGTGCGCTGGGGGTGTTGAGGGGGATGTGTGCATACCTATGTGTGTGCGCTGGGGGTGTTGAGGGGGATGTGTGCATACCTACAGGTGTGCGCTGGGGGTGTTGAGGGGGATGTGTGCATACCTATGTGTGTGCGCTGGGGGTGTTGAGGGGGATGTGTGCATACCTATGTGTGTGCGCTGGGGGTGGTGAGGGGGATGTGTACATACCTATGTGTGTGCGCTGGGGGTGTTGAGGGGGATGTGTGAATACCTACAGGTGTGCGCTGGGGGTGTTGAGGGGGATGTGTGCATACCTACAGGTGTGCGCTGGGGGTGTTGAAGGGGATGTGTGCATACCTATGTGTGTGCGCTGGGGGTGTTGAGGGGGATGTGTGCATACCTATGTGTGTGCGCTGGGGGTGTTGAGGGGGATGTGTGAATACCTACAGGTGTGCGCTGGGGGTGTTGAGGGGGATGTGTGCATACCTATGTGTGTGCGCTGGGGGTGGTGAGGGGGATGTGTACATACCTATGTGTGTGCGCTGGGGGTGTTGAGGGGGATGTGTGAATACCTACAGGTGTGCGCTGGGGGTGTTGAGGGGGATGTGTGCATACCTACAGGTGTGCGCTGGGGGTGTTGAGGGGGATGTGTGCATACCTATGTGTGTGCGCTGGGGGTGTTGAGGGGGATGTGTGCATACCTATGTGTGTGCGCTGGGGGTGTTGAGGGGGATGTGTGAATACCTACAGGTGTGCGCTGGGGGTGTTGAGGGGGATGTGTGCATACCTATGTGTGTGCGCTGGGGGTGTTGAGGGGGATGTGTGCATACCTATGTGTGTGCGCTGGGGTGTTGAGGGGGATGTGTGAATACCTACAGGTGTGCGCTGGGGGTGTTGAGGGGGATGTGTGCATATCTATGTGTGTGCGCTAGAGGTGTTGAGGGGGATGTGTGCATACCTATGTGTGTGCGCTGGGGGTGGTGAGGGGGATGTGTGCATACCTATGTGTGTGCGCTGGGGGTGGTGAGGGGGATGTGTACATACCTATGTGTGTGTGCTGGGGTGTTGAGGGGGATGTGTGAGTACCTATGGGTGTGGTCTGGGGGTGTTGAGGGGGATGTGTGCAACCTACGGGTGAGAATTGGGGGTGTTGAGGGGGATGTGTGCAACCTACGGGTGAGAATTGGGGGTGTTGAGGGGGATGTGTGCATACCTATGTGTGTGTGCTGGGGTGTTGAGGGGGATGTGTACATACCTATGGGTGTGCGGTGGGGGTGTCGAGCGGGATGTGTACATACTTATGGGTGTGCACTGGGGGTGTTTTGGTGGATGTGCACATAGCCATGAGTGTACGCTGGGGGTGTCAAGATGGATGTGTACATCGCTATGGGTGTATGTTGAGAGGTACGAGGTGGGTGTGTACGTAACTATTGGGGGTTTCAATGCGGATGTGTATGTAGCTATGGTTGTGTGCTGGGGGTTTCACAGTGGGTGTGTATGTAGCACCAGCATTATTTTATGTTTGCTGGGACATATTGTGACTCATAATCTCTGTCCCTGTACAGCTGTGCACAACGTGGAGGCATCGCTGTCACCTGTCTGAAATGCATTGGCATTATGTGTATGTATTGATGGTTGGATGGGTTTATCTGTGTACAGATGAAAGGACATACAGCCATCTTCTCTTTTGCATATCAATAAAAGATGGCGTCAGCTGTCTGGGCATGCATGTCATTAGTTTCCATGTAGTTGTCAAGGAAGTCACCTTAGAACCAAGGAACAGGGCAATCTATACGAAGTAATGAAAGACGCCCACCTTCATGAATCGATCGTACTATAATTACGGAGATACCTTCCATCTATCGGTCGCTAAATTGGCCGTCACTGCCAACCATAGGCTCGTCATCACAACTGTCGTCACTACTAACACTACACACGATGTCTGCATTCTCGAGCATTGCAAAGTTATCGTCCGTCTGTAGCCTTCGCGCCCGCTTGGCCATTCTATGACAAAATAATTATCAAAGCCAGAATATTTACCTTCTTTGAGCGTGTTTTCCAAGATAACTAAAATAGCGATGAAGCCTTTCAGCTTCAATACTTTACTGACCACTGACTGGCAAACGCAAAAAGTTACAGGATGTGTGCAAATGACGATGCATCTTTTAGCTATAACCTCCTAAACCGTCTGTCTCCAGCTGGACGCCAATTGGCGTCTTCCGCGTTTCGAGAATCAATTAACGGACGCCAATTGGCGTCTTCCGCAATTAATCGGTTAATGTCAAATGTCTAATGTCCTGGGCTTGCTCCGAGGTGCATATACATGTATGTACATCGCAAGGTACGCAAAGCAAGTTTTTTTACCACATTGCATAAGAGCATGCAGCGAAAGGTATTAGGCCTTCAGAGCAGCTTCGGCCCAAACAGATAAGGTCTTATGCAATGTGGTAAAGCTGTCAAACTTCACTATAATGCCAAAAAAAAACTCGCTTTGCGTACCTTGCGATGTAAATACATGTATATGCACCTCGGAGCAAGCCCAGGACATTAGACATTATAAATAACACATACACACACATCCCACAGCCCTATGCGGCCATACATTTTGTGGACAAAAGACATACCCATAGAAGTATTGAAAAAGTGGCGTAATGCCTTAGCAACCACCCTTGACAACCGACAACAATATAAACTTTGCACTACGTGTTAACAAGTTTGAACTTGTCGCCATTTAAAGGCCATACAATGAATGAAGTACCTTTGTTCTATTAGTAGCCAATGTCACATGGACTAATATTCTACGTACTGGTATGGACGTGTCATATTTATATAAAGGTATATATGCACGATTTTGTAACTTTGTTTGGCGGTGGAATTGCTTTCACAATCCGGGGTGCAATTGATAGCCTGTGCTCTTGAACAATAAGAGTGGGGTGTGGACCTTCTTGTAGATACATTGATACGCTCTCTGTGTGGGCATGGATAGTCAGGATAGACTCTACCCCCTGTTAACCTAGGACACCAAAGCCTGCACCCATCCACCTTGCCCATTGTTTTAGATAAGATCAAGCAGCCTCATGTGTTAGACGGGAAGATAAGGAGGGCAGTCTATCAATGTTCAGAGTTACCATAAGTATACACCCCCTGATGGCACCCACTGTAGGTGCTTGTGACGTGTCTGAGCAGTACTTTGACAATGTAGTTATAAGTGTAAACAATGAGAACCAACAGACTGGCATTAGTGTAGTGCAGTAAATAGATTGAAGGGAAAGCGTAACAACAAGGGAGAATGGGGGAGGAGAGAGAGAGGGAGTTGTAGGAAGGAGAGGAGAGGAGAGGGGGAGGGAGAGAGGAGGAGAGTGAGGGAGGAGAGGGGGAGGAGAGTGAGGAGGAGTGGGGGAGGGAAGAAGAGGGGAGGAGAGGGAGAAAAGGGAGCAGGAGACGAAAAGGAGGAAGGGGGAGGGGTGGTGAGGGAGGGAGGAGGAGGGAGAGGGGAGGGAGAGGAGGGCAAGAGGGGAGAGAGGAGAGGGGAGGGAGGAGGGGAGGTAGGAGAGGGGAGAAAGGGGAGGGAGGCGAGGAAGGCAAGGGAGGGAGGAAAGAGGAGATGGCTTCACATTTATACCCATTAAGTTAAAAATGTCCCTGGTCCATTTCCACTTAGAATCCTGAGAACAGGAACAGCTGGAGGGACCAATGGATTGGGGTCACAATAGTAGTCACTTCCTTCCCATAACATATGGGTAGGCCCATAGACTATGCAACATTTCTGGAGCTGGTCTCTGTGGTGGGCATTGTGTGTAATTCTGTGTATTGTATCTGTGGTATTGTGCGTAGTTGACGATGCGGCATACCATCCGTCTTGAGAATTTGTCTGTGCTTGGTAAGCTACCCCTCTCCCTTACGATATCCATATATAAATTGGCTGTGTGTGATATGAAGAGTGCGCATAATAGTATAGTCTCTACTATGATGATACACCAGTTAAATGGGAGGGATCAACGGGTATAAAACGAACAAGGCGCATCTAGCTGCAATTGGTTTACGGTATTGTCTAATTATGGACCCTTTTGTCCACCCGCAAAGGGCTATGATCCACAAAAACACACACGCTGATCTATTAATTAGCAAAAGGCAGCACACATACCTCTCCACTTTCCTGCAGTACAAATTAGTAACAGAATAGTACAGAAAATGTTCAATGACTTTTCTGTGCCCATACCCCCCCCCCCCACTTCCCTTGTAGTGTGAAAGGGTTGGGTTGAGGAGAAGGTTGGTATGTGTAGGGAAAGTGGTGGAAAAGGGTGGTGGGTATGGATCAGAAGTGTTACCAGGGAGAAGGGTGGCATGGATTGAAACTGTATCAAGGCATCATAATAAGAATGGATCCCCTTTCGTACAATGCACATCACATCAGCATAATGTTCGAATTGTACACCCCACCTACATATATGAACGCTGTACCCTGCATAGGCATTTGGGTGACTTACAGAATGAAGATGAGGACAGGGAATACATTTTGTAGTGTTACACATGTATCTCGAGATTTACAATAGTCACATTCAGGGTGCTGTTTTGGACAAGCAGGTTTGGCTACTGCCTGGTAGACAGCATATATGTACAAGTAAATGATCAAACTCACCACCCCAGTGTCTCTCCATTGTCCCACATGTAAGTAAAAACGTACAATGTAAAGTAGTAAATGTAAGTAGACCAATGTAAGGCGAATATGGAAATGTACTCCGTGTGTGTATGTAAAAGCCAACGTGACAAAATTACTACCTTACCCCATTTTAAAATCCAGATCGTTACTCTGCTTTCGCGGTCTGTCCAGACTGAAAACAGTGCTTTCATGCAGGTAGCGCACCAGCTCAAGCACCTGCTTACTAGTAGAGACATAGTTGAAGCACCATATGCAGATAGCGGCTTCGCTGTGACACATGATACACATCACATAAACATATAGATCGACACAATATGCCTGCTCGTTTACCGCTTCCATACAGAGAATGTCTACATATGTAGCGCGAACCGAGTCACCATCAATATGTGCTACGGCTACGTCCGCTCCCTCGTTTAATAGTAACTGTTAGAGTTCCGCTAGATCCTCTCCGACCAGCTCCATCTTAACCGATTAAGTCCTGTAGCCGCACATTCGCGTCAAATAGTTGTTTACAGCTACCAAGGTATTTTGGGTGACATGACCACAAACCACAGAAAGATTATACCAATTTGAAATCTTTCATGAACACGGCTTCAGCGGGTATCGTTGGATTACCCCTTCCTGCCACAAAACATTTGTAGTGACCATATTTAAGATCAAATAACCTCTACATAACAAACCATATTTAGGCCTTAATCGGTTAAATACAAGGAAATATTAAAATCCAGACCTATAATAGGCGCACAGATAAAATATCAAATTTTCTATCGTCCAAATACATGTAATTGGATATCATCCCGTCATAGAATGGTTGTCATGACAATTTACTTGACACGTTGACGTCATTTCTGTCCGGCGATTAAATCGCCAGAATCGCCAAATATCGCGATATGATCGCGATTTTTTCCACCTAGTGCCTCGTAAGTGAGGGTGTTTTGGACTAAACCCGTGCTCAGCTCTTAAGTTACCGTATTGTAAGTTCTGCTGATATGACTGTGGTATAGGGTTTTCCAGTTGGTTTTGTTTAGAGCTTGTGGTGCAACTGAATGTTTTGCGTACTGGTATTACTTACTCAAGCCCATGTGGGCAGGTTGCATGTCGATAATCCACCACACCATCGCAACAGGCTTACACTCATGCGCAAGCGCACACACACTTGCACAAATGCACCTCTATCAGGGTTCAAGTATGATTTAACGTGCACTATATATGTCTTATCCACGCAGAGGCGGATCCGGGGGGGGGGGGGTTTGGGGGTTGCAACCCCCCCTTTCATATATGGTAACGCCCCCTCTTCTGCTAAACAGCCCCTCCCCCTTCCCCGCTTTTTGTATCGGGCGCGCTGGACAGCACCCTCCCCCCCCCTCCGCTTTTCGTATCGGGCCTTAAATGGACAGCACCCCCCCCCCCCCCCCCCCGCTTTTCGTATCGGGCCTGAAGCGGACAGCACCCCCTCCCCCCGCTTTTTGTATCGGGCCTGAAAGCGGGCAGCACCCCCCCCCCCCCCCCCCCCCCCCCCCCCCCGCATTTCGTATCGCGGGTTTCAACCCCCCCTTTTGGAAAACCCTGTATCCGCCCCTGCCATGGTCTTACTCAGTGCCTTTTTGCACAACATCGCATGTCCTAGACTGGTGTGTGGATTCAAATGGTGTGTTGTATGTACTGGACTGGTGTGTTGTATCGGAACCTGCTTCCGCAGGTTCCATATTGGATTTAATTTATGTAGGATAATGAAGTCATTAAATAAACGTGACTCGCGTCTGGAGGCCGGGACGGTCGTGAATCGGATCATTTCCCTCTTTGTCGCTATCGAACGATACCACAAATAAAAACAGTCTTGCGTTGGTTCTGTGTCATAATAACAGCGCGCGCGTTTACAGAACAAAAATACTCGTATCCACGTCTCGCCAACTGTTATTCGCCGCCATTTTTTATTATTCTTCGCCGCCACGATCTAAATACGCACCAATCACTTCAGCACATATATCCGGATTTTATCATTAGCAGTGGCGTATATAGCCACTTGTGAATAAGGCCACATCAACTGAAGAATTCATGTCTTGCTGTCACAAATTTGTAAACATAATAATATCTTTATAGTCATTCATATTAAAAATTATATTTTATACAGAATTACAAAGGTTTGCCATTGAATGAAGAAGCTGAGGTAAATTAAGTGCTAACTGCTAGTTTCAACATTATAATATTATGTATTTGTTTTGTAGCTCAGCCAGAGTATTCCTGAGCCACACTCAAGGTTTCAGTTGGATGGAAGTGACTTAAGCCTTCTAGCGTCTGAATCTTGGATTAATTCAAGAGTAGGAATTTAATACAAAATATAAATATATTGTTGTACTAGCTCTTCAAACCCTAAACGTTTTACAGATCATTGCAGTGTATATGGAGCTTTTGAAAACTTCAGCAGTGACAGTAATTTCACCATTACTTGTCTTATTTTTATAGCCTGTTTGGGATGATATTCAGGAACAACGGAAGGTGATCTCTTTTGATCCTACATTTCTGCCAACCTTTAGCAGTAGGGGATACCAGAGCACCAAACACTACACCAAGGTACCATTCTTACAGACTGAATAAGTGGTTCTTAATATGATGTAATTTTAAATAGGGATGCAATATTTTTGAGCATGATCTCATGCTTTTCCCAGTACACAAGCCACAACATTGGAGTTTAGTGGTTAGTTGTTGCACAATAAATAATAATTTATAACATGTTCATATCTATATGCAGGTTGTTTACCCGAAATTAAAATTCATACTCTGCATCAACTCTTTGCACTTCTCCAATGTAGATGAAGTGAACTGGATATGGTTAGATTTTATGTGGTCCACAGGCACTCAACTCAATTTATTCATATCTTCTAGGATGTATCTGTGTAGCGAAAGCTACAACCAATCAAGTCTACAAATTTCACCTTGTGAATGGAAGTATTATGATTCAGTAAATATGTATAAATACAATTTAACACTTCATCTAAAATTTATCCTTGTTATTGCTAGAAGGAGCTCCAATTCAGAAGAATACAAATGACTGTGGGGCATTTGTGTGTTTTGTATAGATACCCTTCTAGAGTATAGATTTTATAACTACCTATAGGCAGCACGGCTGCTTGTGGAGGGATTACCATGCCTGCATACACAGATAAAGTTAGATAAATCAGTAACAGTATGAGACATACGTAATTCTGTGTCAAAGGAATCAGTAACAAGGTTTAGGTTACAAATGGTGTATGAACTATCTAATGGCAGCCTATACCCTTTGCAAGGTGACGAGGTATGTGCTGTAATGATCTAATCTACTATTACGGTGTTTAATAAAATCTAAGACCAGCGACAGTTTAGACAGCTGCCCATATGATGACCCAAAAGAAGACCTAACATCTACATGTAGTGATGAGAACAATGATCACAGTGATAAAGAAAACATAGATCTGAGTGGCAGTAACTCAGAATCAAGCTGTACAAATAATGATGTACATGAATTCCTAATTCCAGAACATGAAAATACACCTGCATGATCCGAACGACATATGTGGTCTTAAATGGGGCAGAGACCACTATATTCAATTTCTTCCTTCTCTTAAAAGACAGTCGTACACGTGAGTTAGGGTTTGATCAGTTTTCTGTGAAGGTTTACTATTTGTATGGCTATTGATTTCAGAGATGCTCAGTGTCCTTTTTCAAGAACATTCATAAGAAGTGTAGTGAAAGAGATGGAAGTAAGCATTAACTGATGGCTCTTCTAGTCAGTGAATGGCATTTCAGCCCACGATAAGGAATATTCTAAAAGGGAAGGTATGCACTGAATATCATGAACACATACAACTTGTCGAGAAACTGACCAAGCAGGATTGTGGCTGGCCTTTACAGCACTGCTACGATATGGTAACTGAATTCATTTTATTTGGGCACATAATGTTCCATTTAAGCTGTAGGTATCAGAGATATTTTGGTACCTACAAGAACTGGAAAGTGACGTGAAATCGACAGCTATGGTATGCACTGCACGAATAAATCGATTCATTGTTTGGCCTGAGGTAAGAAATCAAGGTAACTCTCCCCACCAGTGAAAATAATCATACTGTCATCCAGATCATCACTACCCTCATAATGAAGAAATATGCAGTAGATCATAAGCAAGCTGTTGGATATCATCTTCAACACACACTACCCATTTAATTGTATTTTAAATGGGACAAATACTGCCACTCTACTTTAAAAACAGTTGCTTCCGTTTTTTGAATTAAAATATCTCATTCAGCTTTCTTTGTCACTGGTTTTGTACTTCAATAACAAATCACAAATGTTAATAAATTCATAAACAACGAAATACAAAAAACAACTAAAATGTGTTCATTCCAACAATACATGAAAACAACATAGTAATAAACGAGGCAATACAAGACCTCACAGTAAGCGATTACCCCTTCCCCACACATATGTGCCATTCCTATGAAAGACGAGGGCATGGCTGTAGTGGATAGTCAACATGCATAGCAATGTAAGGCTATACACCAGCAGTACTCTGGAGTGCTCACACTGTCTCTGTGGATCACTGGGTTTGACCACACCCCTTCCTGGATGAAGATATTCGGCCATCTTGGCTCCATGAAATGAAGGCTCACATGTACATGCCTGTATTGGCAGACAACATGCATAGCAATGTGAGGCTATACACCAGCAGTACTCTGGAGTGCTCACACTGTCTCTGTGGATCACTGGGTTTGACCACACCCCTTCCTGGATGAAGATATTCGGCCATCTTGGCTCCATGAAATGAAGGCTCACTTGTACATGCCTGTATTGGCAGACAACATGCATAGCAATGTAAGGCTATACACCAGCAGTACTCTGGAGTGCTCACACTGTCTCTGTGGATCACTGGGTTTGACCACACCCCTTCTTGGATGAAGATTTTCGGCCATCTTGGCTCCATGAAATGAAGGCTCACTTGTACATGCCTGTATTGGCAGACAACATGCATAGCAATGTGAGGCTATACACCAGCAGTACTCTGGAGTGCTCACACTGTCTCTGTGGATCACTGGGTTTGACCACACCCCTTCCTGGATGAAGATATTCGGCCATCTTATCTCCATGAAATGAAGGCTCACTTGTACATGCCTGTATTGGCAGACAACATGCATAGCAATGTGAGGCTATACACCAGTAGTACTCTGGAGTGCTCACACTGTCCCTGTGGATCACTGGGTTTGACCACACCCCTTCCTGGATGAAGATATTCGGCCATCTTGGCTCCATTTATTGTAAGCTCTCATCAATATGCCTGTATTGGCAGACAACATGCATAGCAATGTGAGGCTATACACCAGCAGTACTCTGGAGTGCTCACACTATCTCTGTGGATCACTGGGTTTGACCACACCCCTTCCTGGATGAAGATATTCGGCCGTCTTAGCTCCATTGGAGGCGCACGCTTCTGTGGAGAAGATATGCATGCCTGACAAACGAGCATATACACCAGCAGTACTCTGGAATGCTTACCGGTTTTGGTCAAACCCCTTCTTGAATGGAGGTGGTCAGAATCTTGTTGTTCTTCTAGTCCATGTAGATGTACGTAGCTGCATTGGCATACAAGTGACCGATCCGATATACTCCAGTACTTGTAGGGTATACACTTGCATATATATATACGCTGTCTTTTACTCAACTGTTCTGTTTCTTCAACGTTTCGATAAGTTATTTTATTTCTATTTACGAACCGGCCGCTAATTATCAAATAACAATCTGGCCGCAGGAATGTGAGGCGAAGGTGAGGCTGAGGAATGTGGGGCTAACTTCTACGCGGTACAATTAACTTCATTTGAAGAATCACACTGAACAGCGAGTTAATTGGCGTGCCTGAGGTGATCGAACAAGCTAATGGAGGATGAATACTGACGCTGAAACAGACCGGGAAGGTACCGCTGCCAGACTTCTGGATATACAATTCCTAGCGTAGCTTATCTTTATCAGCCTCAGGTATTAACGAACATTTCCCGTCCTTCGGCGATTAAAGACCTAGGCTACTTGAGGAGAATTCTTGTACACTTTCGCTGGTTCATGGTATGGATTGAGAAATGGGAGAAATGTTAGAATCGACTTCATATTTGCAGCAAGAGCAGCTGTTCAAACAGACACACGTGCTGTTGTCAGTGTTGTAACTGTGGTTATTATAACCAATGTATTTTTTTAAAACCGAGTATAGACCTTATTCGACCGCAATATGAATATATAAATGTCACGCGCTTGTAGCAATATTGACCAATTAAGTCACGTGACATCGACGAGTTTGTGCGACAGTTTTTGTTGTAAGTAAAGCTGTATTTTTGTGCTATGCCTTTATGTCATAAAAATAGTTGTAGCCATTACAAAATTTCCAGTAGTCGATGTTGTTTGACTTGTGAACTCTGTTACGCGGGAAAAATTATCATGAATGGCGCACAAAGGCTTTGTGTAAGGCTACGTTGCTTCGTGTACACACTAGAGGTACTTTGTTACTGAATTTGTATGTAGCGCACCATTACGCACTGGGAGATGTGTTTTTGCTGAATGGCCTGTAAGAACTTAGTGACTTATCGTTCAAAACACTTAATTTAATATAGTATGGTTTGTGTAAGGCTAGCTTCATTCTTTTAGACATGTATGTTTTTTAAATTCGCTAGGTGTATTCTACGACGGTTTCTCCACTGCGAGATTATGTTTTGAACCCTTCGTGTACCCGTCTTCGTATGTCATGAACTCGCAAAGCGTTGCATTTATTATGTTCATGTTAATTTGTTAATTAATTGCAGATCAGTTCCGAGTATGCCAAAAGTAAAAAAGAACAGGCACCGTTTATATAACCAACGAAAGAATATGCATCGGTGCAAAAGTTATTCCCAGGATCCAGTAGATGCAAATGAAGGTAACCCAGTAGATGTGAATGAAGGTGACATGGTATATGTCAGTGAAGGTAACCTAGTACATGTGAATGAAGGTGATACAGTAGATGTGAGTGAAGGTGATATGACTGGTGACAGCAATGTCAGTGAACATGTTGATGTCTCCACAATGACTGATGAATTTAACCACTGTGCATTGTTTTTGCTTCAGTTGCTACCCAAACGGATTTAGCCATTGAAGGAAGAAGGATGTTGCAAGGTGTGCTACTTTTGATGAAAGTGCATACAAGGCATCACATTCCACTTAATTACAACATTGTAGTATCAGTTGCCACTTTATATAGCCATTGAAGAAAGTGTGAAGTTTGAAGGTAAGCCACTTCTCTTATAGGGTGATCAAACATGCAGATTCATGCAGTGCATGCCCTCAGTGAATACAGACCTTATAAGTTGGCTGGTTATCATACATGCATGCATGTAGTTGCCACACAAACAGAGTTACCTACTGAAGGAAGTGTTATCTGCAATAAGTCAGTGACTGACTTTGAAAGCTGTACATGCGATGAATGTTATCTTCATGCCACGGATTTACACTTTGATTACAATGGCGCATTGCAACATGAATGTCCTATTGAACACTATGTGGATTGCAGCTTTGAAGAATCAATAACAGACAATGTTGACACATATCTTTCAGAGTTAAGAGATTATGCTGTGCAATCAACAGAGGCTGACGAACTTAGAAGGGACAATCAGAACACCGCGATTCAATCTGTTGAGCAATGTTGTGAAGAATGTAATAAGCTAAAAGAAGATAAACGAAGATTATTGGATTCCCTTAATGGTCTTCAAATAACTGAAGAGACAATGAAATCTGACGAGAAAAAAGTGACTTACTACACGGGGCTTCCAAATTTCAAAACTCTGCTTGTATTGCTTAATTTTGTCACAGTATTACCTCAAACATTAAGTGAATCCAAGTGTAAGTTATCAATTTTTCAGCAAATAATGGTGGTTCTAATGAAGTTAAGGCTCAATTTGGAAGAACAAGATCTGGCTTACAGGTTCAACGTAAGTCAGTCTACTGTTTCAAAAACATTTCATAAATGGATCCCTATCATGGCAGAAAGGTTACATCCACTTATTTATTGGCCAAGTAAACAAGATATCAGAGCAACATTGCCCGCCATGTTTCACAATTTCTTCCATGATTGTGTATGCATTATTGATTGTACTGAAGTATTCATCGAACGGCCCTCAAACTTGGTTGCGAGAGCACAAACTTGGAGCAACTATAAACACCATAATACAGTCAAGGTTCTTATAGACATCACACCGCAAGGAACGATATCATTTTTATCAAAGGCATGGGGAGGCCGTGCATCTGATAAATTCATGACAGAGCATTCTGGTTTTCTTGACAGACTTCATCCTGGAGATCTTATATTAGCTGATCGTGGATATACTATAGAAGAAAGTGTAGGTTTGTACTGTGCCAGAGTAAGCGTTCCTCCTTTTACAAAGGGAAGAAAGCAGTTAACACGCCTTGAAGTTGATCGAGCTCGTGAAATTTCACATGTAAGAATTCATGTAGAACGAGTGATAGGTCAGTTAAAGAAAAAGTACACAATCTTACAAGGAGTCATTCCAATTACTTTGCTTCAAAATAGAACTGGTACCTGTACTATTGATTGTATATTTACAGTGAGTGCTGCATTGTGTAACATGTGCCAATCTGTTGTTTCATTTGATTAAAAAGATTAAAATATGCAAAATGAAATAGATCACTTATATTGAAATCGACAGTCTGGGCAATACCATTTTCCTTTAGGGATTTTTTCTATTTCTAAACAGGATAAGTGGAACCATTGAATAGGGCACTGTACATTGTCGCATCCAATTAAATCGTCTTCGTGATCTACTTTACAATAACACCATTCTGTTGCATTTGATGAGGTAGTACAGTTGTTGGTACTTGCAGTCATTGATTTACTCTTAGTGAACCATTTCCCAATCAATTCAGGCAGTATTACTAGACGATAAAATGTTGTTATCTTGCCAATGATTGAGGTTATAAAGCAGCCAGATGGATAAATGCGTTCAATGTGGATTCCCTTTAGAGTCCACACAACGAAATCTGCATATACAGCCTGAGATATATGCATTTGTGCTTGTACTTGATAGTAATATGGATGTGTTTTGATTAGATGTAGAGCGCCCCCATCATCAACTTCTAAACAGTCAATGCTATCTGTGGCTTCTTCAAGGGAAAGCTGTCTAGCATTATAAGGACATTTGACTTCTAGTACTCCCTTTCCACAACAATTACATGAAATGACACCATCAGGTGACGCTCCAAGATGCGGGTAGCTAGTGTGTATTTGCAACCCACTTGTCATTAACTGAAAGTTTTGGTGTTCCATTGAAACACATTCCATGTACTTCAATCTTGCACAATTTTCATGGTCCACACCCCATCTATATAATGACAAAAGAATATTAATCATTGCATCAATGCTGAAAATAGGTAACATATATAATTACAGAAAACACTCAATGTGCACATACCAACCTTGTTGCGTTACTATGAAATTTGATAGTGTCTGGATAGCATACTTTCTTTATTAATGAGATGGATGGGTTAGATGGATCTGACATTGATACTTGCTTGAAAATGGAAGCTGTAACTCTTCCAGCTCTATACTTGTTCCATAGTTTGGACTTACTCTGTTCTCTTGTCTTCATCTCCAGATTTTGTGCCTGCTCGGACGTAACACTGAGGGAGTTGAAGACTGCATCACACTGCTCAATGAGGTCACTGAATGGTAGATCCATTTTTTCTGCACTGAAGTATGAAGACATCAATGGTGGCAAAGTAGACAAACGAATTGTTGGGACAAATGCACCAGAATAGCCAGGAACAACAGACAATATACAAGCATTTGGATTTGCACTTTGTAGCTGACTGTACAACGTATCCAATTCCAATGATGTGGGAGGTGATGCAATCTTTGCAGGATTTTTTGCCCATGGTGAATCACATGCCAGTGGACTTCTAAAATTGATATCTTCAACTTGAACATAAGGGGCCTGTATTCATTACATAAAAATTGTACACCATTTAAATGAAGGATGCAAATGACTTACACACATGCACACACACAAACACTGAAACACACACCCACACATGCACACACACTGCACATATGCATGCACACTTAACCTGTGCATTGTGTGATGGTTGAATCCAGCTGCATTTCACAGAAGTGCAGGCAGTCTCCTTGGTAAGGTTAGCCTTTGCCATCACAGCATAGAGCAAAGCTGCCACATGGGAACAGGCTTCCCCAGCACCTGCCATACAGTTGCAATGAGCACATATAACAGTGCCATCGAACTGAACGCCTATCCATGGCCTTAAGGGAGGAGAGGTCATCTTCTGGCTATGCTTTACCTAAAATGTGAATGCATCTGATACCACAAGTAACAATGCACAAGCATATATAACGTGTACCATAGCAGAAAGAAGACACGTTTGTGGCGTTGTGTTTAGCAATCCAACTTCGCTTACATATCCCGCAGTGAAATAGGCCCATGCCTCTGTACTTTTGTATGCTTTTAATTCATCTTTTGTGTACGGAGAAGGAGTATGAATGAGATACACACAAATGTCGGGAAACGACACGTCAGGCCAACGAGAGGGGTTGTAGTCCCAAGCATCTTTTGGAGTCATGTACGGATCTGTTGTTATGCCAAGCATACCAAGTTTCTCATTATAGCGTGACTTCCCGACTGCATCAAGCTGCTTAAACGCATCGGATTGTTCAGCCATACTCAATAAAGGCGACGCCTTTCTCAATAAACAATCAATCATGTCACATGCAAGTCACGCAATAATTTATTCATAATTGCGGTCGAATAAGGTCTATTGACTGCAGCGCGGGGCGAGCATGAGTGGCTGCGCAGATTAATGCTACCGATCGACGCATGGATTTACATTTAATTAGGATTAGGGGGGGCCAGGCCCCCCCCCCCCCCCCCCCCCCCCAACTTTATGATTGGGGGGGGAGGGGGGGGGGGGGGGGCACGGCCCTCCCGGTTCCTACGCCACTGATATACCTTTGACAGTATCATCATCATCCCACAACAACATTTCCCCCACCTCCCCAATGCAAAAAGACCTCGTGTCACATCTCCATAACCGTGAATGCCTCCAATAACTCCTTCAACTTTTCAGGTAATAAAATGGTATCAGTACATGATTGTGATAATGTAAAAGAGATTTTGATTACGACATACCATATAATCATCCATTTCGCCGTACTGCACGCATGTAGACCGTATCCAACGCAAAACCTTTTTGAGCGGTAAGCCACGTGATTTTATATGCCTTATGAAGGTCAGAGGTGTTTCTTAACGCTTATTGTACTCGTGCTTATTAGTGTATTGCACATTCCAAAGAGCACATCGGTTTTCCGGTTAGTTGCCATGGGACAGTACTACAGTCTACCCTCGATATAGATATAGTCCGGGCTACGGGAACTCCCAAAATAGCGGACTGTAGGACAAACGGATAGTAGCGATGCGAAGCTTAGCTTACGAAGGGTTAGTAGTTGGCAAGAAAAATAGCGGACATTATCGCGGATGGACTGTATCGAAGCGGACACTATCGAGGGTAGACTGTACACCCATTTCAAAAATTTTGGGCGGAGGGCCCAATTTCCACGTGATCCGAGTAAACTTCCGATTGTTTGTGATCTATCGTTGGGATTTTCGGGTATAGTAATCGCTGCCTACAAACCGCGGTATGTTACCAATTGTTGTATCGGTTACGATATAAGGGATTTGGATATGCTTTATTCGTCGGTGACGATCGAGCAGAGGGCAAAGAAGTCGTTAGGTCTAAAAAATTTAATGGATAAGGACACATATCCATCTAGAAAGGCCGCGGGACAACGCAAAACCAATGTTCACACGAGTCACGCGAGCGCATCACAAGCTAAGCTAGTTCCCCCCCCCCCCCCCCCCCCCCCCCCCGCAAGCCCTATTTCATGGGCGTACGCAAGGGGGGGTCGATGGGTTCGAACGACCCCCCCCCCCCTCCCCTAAGCGAGGTCACCGCCACCATTGGAATTTGTTTTGTTTTTTTTTTTCAAATCGCGTACTAGTGTTTTACATAAATTAAGCTAAGTACGATCATAGATATTAGAAGAGAGGGATTGGAAACGAGGTCACGTGAGCGCATAGTTGTACATATTAGGCACTCCTTGAAAACGGTTAATTAACGAAAGAGCTTTACTCGAGTTCAAGAGGTTTGTATCTGCTGCGTGCTCACTGTTCTTTTCTGAACATACGAGCACTTCCACCAACATCGTGTAAGTATTGTTTCAATGTTGGGCCCTTATTGAGTCATTTTATGCACGTTGACACGCGAAAACGGCATCTTGTAGTACCCCCCTCACTGCCTGCACCACTGGTATTGGAACGAGTACTTGAAAAGCATTTGTATTAGTTCTGGGCTACAGGTAAGACATTTTTGTGTATCTTTGACTAGTTTTGAGCAAACAGAATCGTGCTTCTCGTTGAGTGCTAACGTTGAAATACAAGTGGGGCGATATTTGAAACGGTTTGGCGCTGTACCTTTTTAAAGCGTGTTTTGAGTGTTAGCCCAATACAAACTTTTAATTCAGAAAGAGCATTGGTTTTTGCGTATCCATCGCCTATTTCTTTCTCATTGAGGCTTAGTACTCAAGCGAGGTATAAGTAGTCAAAGTGGACTATGTATTTATACAATTAACGCAGATATAATTTTAGAATGGGCAGAAAGTTCTCACTACAAAGAAAGAAGTTTTACTGGAAGAATAGGGATACAAGTGCTCTACTAGTTTCTATCCCTTTGGACAAGGTCAAACTACAGACTCTTGAGCCAGAACCTGCACCTGCTGTGACAACTACCCTACCTCTTTCGTACCCTAATATGTGTTCTGATGATAGTTTATGAAACGCTTTCCACATTAGCTCACGTTTCTTCTGGCTTGTGAAGTCAGATTTAGTAGATGATAGCGCGCTAGCCTGAGCGGGAGTGTTTTTGAATTGCATTGCAATACGGTCGTTGTTGCTGATGGTAGGGAAACTGAGCATGTTTTGTTTCCCGTACCACATAGCGATCAGAGAGATTCATCAGGGTCATTATTGTCCAGTGAAGCGTGTGTCTATGACTTATCTGCGCATCCACTTACACCACCAGTTATTCCAATCATAACTATCCATTGAATGTAACAACAGAAATTGATGAGTTCAAGAATGATGTTGGACTATTCTTAATTGATCAACAGCCACCATACATGTACGTATTCCAAGCAATGACTTTAGGCCAAAAGTCTTCAGCATCATTTTGTACCTTCTATAGATCATATACTTTTCCTGAGAAATACATGGGAGGATGTAAAAGACATTTTAACTAACATCGATATGGAGAGGTTAATTGAGAATATGTTTGCACATATGCACCCAAGATGACTCGAAATGGACAATATAGTACTACATTTTAAATTTAGTTGATGATTGTTCTAACAATCATGTCGTCTGTTTTTTAGATCAATTGTATTCAGCAATCATTTTATGATATAGATGGTTAATCCGATGTTTCAGAACCTTGATTTGATTCCGCATGTTGAATGTCTGCATTATTCATGAATGCATGCACGAGCAAATTCTAATCAGGTAACTACCCTGTGCCAATATTGTCATTAGAGTCAATGCAGGTGTATTAGATTGGTTTTCATGATGGAGTGGAAAGGGTCAAAAATATTGATTATGCATGGTTGTAGTAATTAATCATCTCCCTTAGTTAGTTACTTTTTAGTGCCACTATCCTGAATCGCATCATACAAATTTAAGCATCAATGTACAAAATGGAAATAACACAAAAATATATATATTATTGTATATAAGGTCACCTATTTAAAAAATTCGACCCCCCCCCCTTTCCTGAAGGCTGCGTACGCCCATGTATTTGGAATTAGGGCCCCCGCATTATATTGGTGCAAGTGTACTGAGATAGTGATAAAGCCATTTTATTTTTGTCTTTCAAGCACAAATGCACGGTTTTAGTGCCCATGTAGTAGAAACACATTCATAGTGAAGTACTGGTACAGCGGCGGATCCGGGGGGGAGGGGGGGGGGGGGGCACTCGGGGCATGTCCCCCCCCCCGCATATATAACTTCGCGGGCCGCTTTGTATAATAATAGTTGCACTCTTGCGCTGCCGTATTGATACACATACGCATGTACATGTACACGTGAACTCTACTAGAGCTCTACACTGCTGTTTGCGGTCCAATGTTTTGTGGACATTAGTTCGTATAAAAATTGGAAATGATTATGTCATGCCCTCGCCAACGACCTTGACAACCGAAGACCTTTGGAAGGTGAGCTCACTCAAAAACACCGATGGACTCATCGCCATTTTAACACGGTACAAGGAAAGGAACACCTTTTTTCTATTTGTGTTGCAAACCACGAGGCGTAGTCAACTTGCTACGGCAAGCTACCGGCCTTGAAGGCAAGTTAGTCTTTGCGTACCTATTCGATACAGAAGCGATTCTCCACGCCTGCAACAATAGGAAATCAGAAATAAAGGTTGATTCGTAAAGGCCCTAAAGTAGGCACTTCAATATTTTTTTCAAATTAGTATTTGCTTAACAAATTTAATATCATTGGAAAGAGGAAAATTTGCCTTACAAAACGACATATTTGGATCAAATTTACGTTGTTAATGTCAATAGTTGTAACGTCTCAAACATCAATCTTTATGCGGTAGATAATGTACGCACAATGATTGGAGCGTATAAAAAAAAATTGTGACGGTTGTGCTTATCTTGCTTGTAGCTCACGTAACTGTGCAAATTATTGAACCACAGTCGTTTGGCACATAAAAGGGACACACACAATGAGTAAAATGCGTCTAAAAACCGATTTCATCTATGTACAATTTGCCAGTTATGACTTCTACCAAAAACGCCATTGTAACGTCATCTCCTTCAGATTCGCCAGGCTTCCAATATGTAGCAGTAAGTTTAGCAATGTTGGACTTTGATAAAAGTTTTACAGAGATTATATGACCTTCATGTGGCACGTTTTGCTCATCTCCAAACAACATGTGCTCAAAGTAATGCCCACTTATGGATGTGTCATGAAGTATATTTTTAATTGTTTGCTAGATCATCATTTAACTCTTGGAATTCAAACAGCAATTCTGTCTTGCCTTCTAATACAGGCATTACGAAGTTTTTTCTCTAGTCTGTGTCGAAAACTGGCATCTTTTTTTTTCAGATTTTGTCTATAAGTCTTTTATCTAGCTGCTTTGATATATTTTCTTCATGTTTCTGCCAAGCAGTCATCATTTTGTTTGCCTGTGGGATACTGAACTGTACTATTTTATCTTGTTCTTGCTTGGTCTTATTAGACAGCCAAGCTAATGTTCTGTTAATTCTGGTCGTAACCTTTCCATCGACAAATCCAATTTTGGCATTTTGGGATCTTCTAAGATGATGGTCCGCTAATCCTAGAGCCTTCTCATCAAACATGTTGTGTGCAGGTACAGACAATGTTTGAAGTGCATTTATGGTGTTGAGCTAGCTAGTATACCATCAATATAGTCTCCCATTTGTTCTCTAATAACCTCAATCATGCAAGTTACAGTCAAGAACTTCCTTAACTGAGATATTTCAAGTTGACTGGCAGTTTGCTTTAATGACGTAATCTCATAATAAGTTTTTCAATCTGTTTTTCTTTTGTGAGCATATCTTTTTTGAGGTCTCTTAGTTGTGATCAAAATTTGCTTTCAATTCTAACTTTCCTAGATAATGATTTTTTGAGTCTGCAATTCTCATCATCATGTTGTGCAACATGCTTTTTCAGATTTGCAACAACAAGGTGTTGGATTGATCTTCTTATTGCCTGCATATTCAAATTACTTGTGGCAGCCAAAGATGCCACCATTTTATTATATTTTTATTTGTTATCTTCATATACATGTAAATCACCAGTCCCTTTCGTTATAATCTGTGCTCTTAAACAATTATTCTCATCTCAATCATATCTGAAATTATCTACAAACTTGTTTAAATCTGAAATAGTCTTCATTCTAGTGGAAATAAGGTAACCAAATATTATAGCTCACATATAAATTGCATACATGGTACTGTTCGGCCTGGGCACGAGACCCTTAGAAAATAAGGCTGGGAATTACACTAGCTTAGCTATGTTTTATGCCAAGGACAGATTATCATAGGATATGTTGATATCCACTCTGCTTCTCCATGCCTCTCTAATAATAAGGTGTGCTATATATAGAAATACTTTTAGATTGATCAATATGAAACCAAACATACACTAATCTTACTTGGCATGACTGTTTCTACTACATTGGGCATTTCACAACATACTGTTACTAATCTAAAGCTTTAGAGTGGCGATTTGGAAGCATTTCAAGCCACAACGCACGCCCTATTGGAACCCCCGTGGGAATCAGCGGGAACTTATGGTATTAAGCGTACAGGTATTGCTTAACCCAGAGAGTAAACACCTCATCTTTTTGATCCTGCCTTTTCATGCCAAAAGGAAATACACCAATAAGTCCAAGTATCTATTTCTCTACGTGCCAACGTCAACTCGATGCATTATGCCTAGTTACATTTGACAACAACAAATGTTAGTAAGATGAGTACCTTGTAAGAGGAATACAAAAGAAACCCAAAATACTACTTTAATGGCGCGAACTGTCTTCCGATCTGTCACTATGCAATAGCTACATTGAAATTTTCGGTCAGAATTTTTGTCGTATAATACGGTCACCACTTTTACGTACGATATTGAAGTACCTACCTAAAGGAAACTAAAGTAGGCACTGGGGAATCTATGATTCTAGACCGTAAAATCCTAGACGTGAAATGAAAAATTTTCTGTTCGCAATTTTAAACTTTTCTGTTGACACCATTTGGTAAAAACGATCTGGTAGCTTCATTCAGCTTGATTATGGCTTATCATGCATTCAGAACGACTGCTGAATGCGTCAGCAATAGGCCAGTACCCACGATTTTCGACCCTTAAACGCTGTGTCCCCTTCAAGGTAAGCATTCTCCCCTCTAGATACTTCATCCATCTATCCTTTTACGAAATTTTGTAAAGATAAGTCCTTCCGCCGCGGTCCTTGTACGATGCGCCAGTTACTGAACATCATTGAACCAATACATCAAATGGTACTTTACACACACTAGGATATTAAAAAACATCATGGTTAATATCTTAAATCATTGAGTTATCATCACTAAAACTATCAGAATTCCAATTTGAGACAGAACTTTCAGGGTCAAAACATTAATGCATCATCAGGATTAGGTTTTTGGCTTACAACTCAACAAATAGTTCGAGTTAAGAGCTCATTTTTTGATGCATAGATAACTCATTATAAGAGCTATTTATAAGGAATGCTTGAACTCTTTAAGTCCAATTTGTTTTGAAGATAGATTTGTTTTTATAAGGATTTTGATATGACTGCTGCTTAGCATCACTATGGTCAATTTAATTCGACTTAAGAGATGAAAATCATGTCACACTAATCAGAGGTCCTTTAAAGTAGCCATATAATTTTTTTATATTTTATTGGACACTTGCTAACATTGATAAAAATTGCAACAAAAGCAGAAAAGTGAAAAATTTTAAGAATTGCATTCAATGTTTGGATTCTTCAGTAAATGTATACGATACACACGTGACGTCAGTGTGGGTGTGCATGCTAGAGATAGCTATGTACGGCAAGTTTTCCATTTCAAACGCCACAGGTTCTCTTCAGAACCATTGCAGCGGGGCATCCCAAATGAACCTTTTCGCTGATGAACCAAGCTCTAGTGGAGCAGGAGACAAGAGACCGATCTGCAACCCAAAAAGAATAAGAGTTTCAGCAGACGCTAATGATCATGACAATCATACCATCGACAAAGAAGTCGTAGACGTCAACCATTCAACGGCAGCCATAGGCACAGCTGGTACTGCAGTAGTCAGCCAGGTAAAGGTTTTGTACATATTATAACTACCACATATTATGAAAGTTCAATGAGATATTTGCATTACTATTACAAGGTGTAATTAACAAACAGATGGACGATTATCTCAGAGGGGAACTTGCTACACTGTCACCATCCAAGTGTTGTCAATCAAAATCTGCTCCAGTCCACAATATGTTTTCAGAGCAAACACCTGGTTTGGCTGATTATCAACTCAGAAGGGCGCACAATGCAAAGATAGGCTTTATAGATGGAAAAGTAAAAGCAATGAAAAATAAGACTATGTCATGTTTGTCAACCAAATCTTCTGCAGAACAGAGCAAAATTATATCTTTCTCAACAAAAAGAGCTTGCAAAATGAAAATAATTTAACACCAATGTGAGGAAACTCTAAAAAGAGTGCAAGATGAAAGGCACAAGGAGAAGCATCAGAAGATTGACCAGAGAGAGAGAAGGAAAGTGGAGAAAAAAATGGCTTCTGTATTTAATGAAAAAAGCACTTTAAATGATGAGTTTTCATGAAATTACACAGGAGCAGAAAACATTCATTTCTAGAGCCTTTAATGATTTAAATTCTCTGCTAGGTATATACTTAAATCACAGGTGGTATGAGAATTTCACCAATGTAATATACAATGGCATGTTGTAAAAATAAGCCATAAAGCAAAGTTACCAATACTAACAATTACATACTGGACTATAGATGAATCAGAAGAAGGAATTGATAACACAATTACAGTTATTGAAATGCTCATGGACTATTTAAATGGTGATTTAGTGTTTGTTGAGGATGGAAATGATGTACTTCAATATTGAATTATAATATTTGTGCTTGATTGTGTGTGTGTTTCATTGTTTGTCATGTTAACAATTTGAAAAGATAAAAGTGAGGAAACTAAATGATGAGCCTTTTAAAAGTCTTCCCTATATCATAATCACTTATGTGCAATGCTTGAAATTAAAATCTCTGGGTTGCGCCTCGTTATAACACAACCGTCACAGTTTTTATTGCAATTACGCATTAACCGCTGTACTAAAAAAGTTGTCACTTTGAGGATATGTATCTCTGGTATCGAATATGCTATGGTGACGCAAGAAGTACTGTTAAACTCACCATTTTTTGCTCTTTCTAATGATGGTAATATTACTATCCTTTGAGCATTAAAAAAATTCCCCAGTACCTAACTAAAGGTACTAATAGATATTTGCAATGGTTTGTAGCCACAGTTTTTTTCTGACAGCGAACAAATATACTAAAAGTT
The DNA here is from genome assembly GCA_963681505.1 of Eunapius fragilis. NCBI lineage: Eukaryota > Metazoa > Porifera > Demospongiae > Spongillida > Spongillidae > Eunapius > Eunapius fragilis. Next base: position 4,735,633 of record OY811974.1, on the reverse strand, counting down.
AGCAAGAAATACCAGGAGTATCATTGCTAGTAGGTCCTAATGTGGGATTGGCGGCGCTTTATGTAGGGCAATGAACAGCAGTTGCTCTTTCATAGTTCAGAGCAACTGTTGGATCTTACTTATGTCTTATTCATTGTATATTAGCCTCCTTCATTTCTGATTAAATAGCACTTTTGTCATATCAGTCCCATTTCCATGCAACCAGCCTTATCTAAACCACCGATATCAGTAGTCACATCTTGGCCACCAGTACCAGCCTCATCTCCGCTACCTGTACCAGTCTCATCTTGGCCACCAGTAAGTACTAGCCTCATCTCAGGCACCCTGTATACCAGTCTCATCTCAGCCACCAGTACCAGTCTCATCTTGGCCACCAGTACCAGCCTCATCTTAGCCACCAGTACCAGTCCCATCTTGGCCACCAGTACCAGCTTCATCTCAGCCACCTGTACCAGTCTCATCTCAGCCACCTGTACCCTCATCTCAGCTATTATTACCACCCTCATAACTTGCATGCTATGATAACAGAATTTAAGTGCCATGGGTGGATGTTGTTAATAGAATACCAAGTGTAAATCTGCTGCAAACTCTGTGCATTGATTTGAACACTTTGGTTTATTATCAGGTGTCACAAGCAAGTGATCACACACCCTGCATTGCTCCTGATCTTTGTCAATGTAGTGATGCTCCATTCAAACCGCACCGATTATTCCAAAAATACACACACTGTGTAGGTTCGTAAAACAAAACTGTGGCTTGTTCTAATTGTTGTAAATATGCTTCTTGATCTGTGTTGTTAAAGTCATAACTCGCTGATCTAAATCTTATTGTCGCTGTCTTTGCTACACACGAGCAAAGTACCCCCTCCAGGGCCGTAGTGTCCAGTCCGGCCATGGCCGGACCGGTTTTAGCTTAGCCAACTTCCAATTATTAAGTTAATACTATAATTTATTAAATCTCTTATGATCTCCCACCAATGGCTAGACCGGTTTATTTATCGTGGCTACAGCCCTGCCCTCTCAGTTACTGCCTCCATCACTTGGGCGTATAAAAACGATGCGCAGCGATTCGAGTAGTATTGTAGTTTGTGCGCGTTGGAGATTTTCCTTAGTGCGATGATAGGGAGTACGAAAGATCAATTCATCTCAAAGCTATGACTTGAAGAAAACATGAAATGTGGATCACAAAAAGTAGGATTTATAATGAGCTCTAAAAGTAAATTATTTTACACCATTTAAAAGGTATGCCGTATTAGCCAATTATCTGAATTGTGTCCAGCCGCATATATAAAGTTAATATCGCTAATTGTTTAATAATCATACGCAAGCGGCAGAGCTCGGAATAAGTGCATTGAATGCAGGCCTGCAAGCTGTAGAAAAGCGGCAAAGATCACTAATTTCTCACCAGCCTGAATGCCGTAAGGGGTGCCGGGGTGGGTGTAACAGCACAAACCCAACTGGTGAAAACTGCTTTTTATAACGCATTTCATGATTGGAATATTATAAAGTTGCAAAGCTTCTGGGGCGAGAGGGGTAAGCCCCTCCCACACCTACCCCAGCTACACACACCATACAACCATGTTCCCCCCCCCCCTGTCCTATAACCTGGATCCGCCGCTGCTGGTAGCAAATTTTACTTGAACCATTTGCCTGATTCAGGCATTCTGCAGCTACATGTATAATGACATGATGCCTCCTTGCACACCTGGTGGTATCTGTTGTTGTGGTTAAATGTGTTATTTCACTTCTCATTACAGGATAACAGGATAGCAGATTGTAATTTAGCCATCTTTGTTTTCTGCAGAGAGGTTTTAGGAGTTTGGCCCAGAGTAGATGAGAGGCTTTTTGCCAGCTCCCATTCTACATGTACCTCCTTCACTTTACATGTGTTACCTTTATTAAACTTTTACATTCCTTTCTAAAAGTTTCCACGCTTCGCATGGGAGGGAATGTACATTCCCCAGTTCCATTTGGCCTTCCCTCCTACCCATATATATATATATATAAAATCACAATATGTCAGCTGGGATGTGGCACAACACTGCAGGAACAAATTTTTATCGCCCCTCTAAACAGTATCAACGGAACTTTTGCCCCCCCCCCCCCCCCCTCCCTCCCTTTGAGGTTTTTTCTCGATGAAACCCTGCGCAAGGCTGCTGACATAGCATTTGTGTTTGCAGTCAGAGATTTAGTGTTGTATTCAAGTTGTATTTCCATAGGCTGTGTGAGTATCCTGTGTGTTGTGTTTTGATGTGTTTTAAAGTGTTTTATTGTGTGTTCTGCCTGATAAAGGCCTTGAAGCCAGAGATGTTGTTGCAAGGTCATCTAAATTTTATACATGCAATGAAGAAATTTTGTTGTCTCTTTCAGTCAACTGACATATTAAAGTAACTATCACCTTACCAACATTTCTGTGTCATTAGGGGTAACTGCTTAAATAGGGAAACAGGAAGCATAGTTGAATGATCCCCAGAAACATCCATCACTGTATTATTTTTCATGATGGCAATATTTACTATCCCATAACATGAGCTATTTAGCTTTTTATGGATGCCATACCCATCTATACCTTAGCTAAGAGTGTCATTTGAACATGCACAGATATTGTATGTATGCTGTACATACGAATAGGAGTAGAGATTTAATCTATTACTGTCATTTCTCACTTTAGAATGAGTCACATATATGATAAATCGTCTGAAATAGACGACATGGTGGATATATTGGGTGAGAAGGAAAGCTTACTGACCGGTGAACTTCATGCTATTAAGCAAATGGCTTCTTCCATTAAACTACTCAATGTAAGTTCATTGTAATTCTCTACCAACCATGTCATAACATCACATATTCAGTAGCCAACACATTCATGCACATCATTGCAGTGATGAAATCAACATAGTTACCTTGACAAGCTTCTATTGATGTACCCCCACCTCTTACAGTATGCAGTGGTCAAAATACATTTTGTTTGTTGATTGGCATAGTTGCTAATTATACCAATACTGCTGAATGAACATGTACATGTAACACATGATGTGTCATAAGCCCCGTGTCTTATGCTACATGTCTACATATGGAGTTTACTTACATAACGATATTCATCATATCCTTTAAAACCCCAAATCTATTTTTTTTAAACGTGAATTCTACCAAAGACTTGTAATCAAACTGAAGAGGTTGGGGCCTGATAAAAAGGCAAAAAACCATCTGCATGTAGTGCAAACTTGCACAATGAACTAGGATATGATGTTTGACTGCGTTTTTTTGGTGTTATGATGACACCAAACACACATGCATTGACCCTCTATGAACTTGGTGATGAGGTGTGTGGTCCAGGGAGCTGGTGCTCAGGCCCCAGGGTGTCCGAATTACAGCTTTTACGTGGACCACACTCATCTTCTGTCACTGAGCTTTGACAGTTGAGGGAACTTGCAGCAAACAGTTGCATCACTCTCAAATGAATAGCCTTGTGTGTCAATAATGGAAGTGAGGTTTTGGAAATGTGGGTACTTTTAGGCCAGGGAATGTGTTAAACAATTGTTAAGCATACATGTTTAATTGTTCAAACTCAAAATCCCTCTGCCTTGATCAAGAGTACACAGAATGGAAGGAGTACTGTTCCTGCTGGAAACCTTTATGAGCTTCTCTGTGATGGTTTCAGATCTTCATGAGAACTATTGATTACCCATTGTATAAAAAGTAAAAAGTGGGAGTGAGTAGGGGAACAGGCTTCAACTGTGATAGCAGGTGGTGTGGTAAGTTGTATAATGACACAGGCCTAGCAGATCAAGGTAGCACAGATTTACAACAACACTCAGGCTGATTGTGTAATGTATAAGATTTGTACTGATCTGCACCACGTCTCTCAGTCTACACACCAAGTGCCCGGCCTTTTCCTTGTTGCCTTTAGTTTTGTTGGAAATGGACATACTTTCCAATAACTGTTGAACTCAGCAAAGACTAATGGCATGTGAGGCATATCATATTAAGGTAGTCCACACATCCACTCATATGTACACTGGTGACCCATATGAAGGCCATACCTCAGTATGCAATGTTGATATCAGCATAGGATTGCATACTTTGACTTAAACTAGCTGAAGAATAATTTCATAGGCAATTTCTGCTGCATATATAATGATCACTTATTTTAGTGTTATGGTAATTGTTATGGTAATTGGTATATTGTTCATGCAGCAGTTGAAGGATGTCAGCTACAATCTGGACCACAGCAGGGTACTATTTAACTCAATCTATGGTGAGTCCAATGCCCTCAGTGATAGAGATATGAGTTTAATATCATTTGAACCCAGTAGCTCTGAAGGATGAACCTGGAAAGGTACATCCAGATATGAAATATTCTTCTAGAGATAAACCAGTAAGCATGTGTATGGTACTGCACACCTGCAGACATGTACAGTGTACATGTGTACATGTATTAATCCACCACACCGAGGGTAGATGTGTTCATATGAGCTGCATGTATGCAGTTTGCACCCTTTTAAGCTCCACCCCCAATGAAAGAGAACTGGTTCATGTTTATATGTCATAATCAAAATCTCCTTTACATGTGTAGCACAGATTTGCATCAATACTCAGGTTGATTGTGTAGCTACATGTACAACATTTACATATCACAATCCACAGATGCCACTGTCCCCTAATGTTTCTTCCTGTTCACTGCTCCATTTCTGTCTGAAGAGAATTAAAAAAAACCCCCAGTATTATTGTGGTCGTGTGGTGCCGTCATGTAACAGTATAAAGATGTGGGGCCATTTGTACAGAACTGCACTAGGTCTCTCAGTCTACATACCAAGTTTCCAGCCTTTTTCTTGTTGCCTTCTATTTTGTTAGAAAGAGTAAGATGATCGTAAATGGTGTACCGTTTATGCAGCAGTTGAAGGATGTACAAACATATGTCAGCTACAATTTGGACCACAGCAAGGTACTATTGTACACAATCAATGGTGAGTCCAGTGCTCTCAGTGATAGAGATATGACATGTAATGACATTACAGACCCAGTAACTCTAATGGATGAACTTGGAAAGGAACATCCTGATATGAAATATATCCTTGTAAGCATATGTATAGTACTGCACTCCAGCGGATGTGTATTGATCCACTACACTGAGGGGAGATGTGTTTTTGTGAGCTGCATGTGTGCAGTAAATTTTTATAAAGCTCCGCCCCCAACGAAAGAGAACTGGTTCATAAAATCTCTTTTACATACATGTACATGTATCATAATCCTGGCACCATTTTATTACCTGAAAAGTTGAACGATTTTGCAGATATTGACAGTTTCATATACATGTACATGTACATGTACATGTCTAACTAGCTGAGCCCCATTTTATTTTACTTATGCCCTGGCTGAGAAGGATAGAGTTAAAGCATTGAAACATGAACTGGAGGGAGCTAGGGCCATCATTCATCAGGCAACCATGAGGGAGAGAGAAGTATCAAAGCAATATGAGGTGAATGTACATATACTGTACATTGTTGGTATGGTATAAGTGAATGCACATCTAAGGTCTAAAAAATTAATTGATGTAATATTGTAGGAATTGTATGCATCAAATGAGTAAAAAAACAAGCAATAATGCACATTACATCCCAATTAATTTGGGATACACTACAGACCTACATTCTGAAATAATATTATATTTCTAATCAAATACCATCTAGGTCCGGATTGTCTAGTGGTATGCTCATGAATCAAAATGTACTATCCTGGATTAATTTATCTGATAGCCTTTAAGTAATCCATCTTGCTTACAGGTTCATTTTTATACATACTGTAGCTGTTCTTGTCACAAACCTCTTTTTTGGTCATGAGCTTTCAGAAAACCATCATGCCTCACACATATATTGTTTTGTGTTTGATCAACATAGCTGTTATTTGCATTCGTTATTTGCCAACATGAAGGTATTTTGACGAATACAAAATCGCATCAAACTTGAATTTCTAATCGATGTCCTCTGTGACTGTCCAATAAGTTACACATCTGTGTCTGGTGGTACAGGGAAGAGGCAGTGGGTGTTTACTGCGTGTATAGTTTCTAACCCGTGATGACTAACTTGGTTGTATCGTTGACTAACACCTGATGTCTTCAATATACATGTATAGGCAATAGTGTGATAGTGTATAAATGGTATTCACAATGCTTTAATTCCTACATGCATTAGGTAACTCCATGATACTGTACGTATCATACATGTACATCTTCCATGATGTTAATGACCCATTGTAACCATTTTACCAATAATAATGTGCATTGGTTAGAGGCACCATAGAGGTGGCTATTACTGTCAGTGGCTACAGGTAGAAATGTCAAACCTTTCCCATCTCTCCTCCTTCCTCCTCCTCCCTCTCGTACTAACCAGGCTGAGCAGGTTAAAACTAAAGCATTAGAACATGAACTGGAGGGAGCTAAGGCCACCATTGAGGTATATGGGTGTGGCTTTGGGCCGTTTGGGAGATGGAAATTGGGTATGTGCTAATCATTTAAATTTAAGATTTAGTTACATACTTGTACATGTATGTGTTTACATTTCAATAGTTATTATTGAACATGTACATGTACATGTATTGCATACCAGATCCGCAAAGTTAGTGTCATTAATAAACATGCATATGTATAGACTCCTGGCGAAATGGTAGAAATGAATAACGAAAGAGGTTTTGTGGTGCATGTACATGTACATGTATATAGTGTGTCAACAGAGAATGAGCTGTGAAGGGTTAGGAGAAGGAGGGGTTCCTTTATACCACTAATGTTCCATCATCATTATTAGGACCTCAAAGGACAGCTTCACCAGAGGGAACTGGAGAACCAACAGATTGAGGAACAGATGATGGAACAGATGAAGGAACAGATGGAGAAACAGATGAAGGAACAGCTTGCTCTGGTGAGAGGTGGTGTGCGTGTGTATGTGTAAGTGTGTGTGTGTCTGAGTGAATGTCTGTGTGAATGTGTGTATATCTTCATATGTGTGTATTAGTACATGTATGTACAATGTATCACTTGATTGTGACAGTAATCGTTGTTATGTTATCCATGTATTAGTCTGCATGTACATGTACTTAGTAAATACATCATGGTATACATAAACAGTCTGCCCCAACACATGTACATGTCCATATATGGTACTTGTAATGAGATATTCAACCTCAGGTTAGCCTTTTATTTACCCCTGCTTTTCCCTGGTGACCATCACTGCTGCCATGTTCCCATGGGGACCCATATTCTCCTGGTGACTCTTACCTCATTTCCCCCACATTCACCTGGTAACCATGTTACTACCCTCATGTACCCATGGCGACCATTATTCCCCCCCATGTTACCATGGCGACATTACTCCTTCATATTCTCATAGCTCTATGTGGTAGTGATCACTTAATATTTCACTGTTTCCATGGTGATCACTACTGTCCCTTATGTTCCCATGGTAACCCTTATGCACTCTGACCTCTCCATGCAGGAGTCTATAAGGTCACAGAGGCAATGTGATGACCTTCAACATCAGTTGTCCCAACAGAAGGTACACCTACATTTGTGATGTCCTGAATGTAGTTTTGTCTTTTGTGTATGTGTGGGTGTGGATTATAAATGTACATATGGGATTGTGGCAGCAAAAAGGGACCTAGTGTATATTATAAAAAAATTTCAGGAAGGACCTTCAAAGTTGACGCGTGCCATTGTAATGTATGCATAATTACAAATTTAGGCCACTGTAACTCCATGATGGACAGACTAATTTCCAGTGCATATGAAAGAAGTTGTAGAGGACCATGGTGTCTCGTAGAAAATAAAATAATTTGAAAACTTGAAAAAATATGCGCTAGGTCCCTTTTCGCTGTCTCTATCCCATATGTTCCATGTGTTTATATTTGCTTTGGGTCACTTCATTTCATCATCATATCAGGGGAACTATTCCACACATGTATCTCTCCACACCCTTACAGGAGTCCAGTGATGTCATCATTTCAGGACTGAGGAGTGAGTTGAGCAGTCTGAACCACAAGCTGGAGGAGATGACATCATATCATCAGGTGGCTTTATCCACTATGGGCAGAACTCAATCATATTGGATGGCCTGGGTACCCTTAACCTACATGGGGAGGGGTACATGTAGTTCATTACTGTTCTATGTACATGTACATCACTACAATACTGTAGAAGTGTGGAATGCTTACATGTATGTGTAATCATACCTTCCTCCTCCATCCTCCCCCTCCCTCCCCCTCCCTCCTCCCTCCTCCTAACCTTTATGACCAGGCTGAGAAGGATAGAGCTAAAGCATTGGAACATGAACTGGAGGGAGCTAGGGCCATCATTGAGGTAGCTATAGATCATTTTATTGTAGGTGTTATCCTTATAGTCTACAAGTACTGAAGGCTACCTAATGTTAGTGTTGGGTATACCTAACATAAACTATTGGGTTTTAATAACAAGGTTTATGGAGCACTAGTTTCTTGGGCAGTAACCTTGCATGTATGAACACGTCAGGAAGCTATATTTAGACAGCCAATACAAAGGATTATGGAGCAAGATGGGCCCAAACATCTAACTAATGTACATGTACATGTATACATGTAGTTTACCTAACGCCTGGCACTTGTATATTAGATACTGAAAGTAAAGTGACTGTAACTGTTATTGAAATTGAACATTTGATGCTGTAATTTAACACAAAACTACGAACACTATTCATTAAACAGGGATTTAATGTTTAAATGATCACGCGTTACCCCTGGGGAACGAACATTCCCCAGGGGTAACTCACATTGATGGCTTGTAATTTTCATTGTACTATAAGTAGAAGATCGATTAATTGGCACATGATAAACACAACTCTTGTCTTTCTCCACCTGTGCACTTTTTTGATTTTCGACGTTGCATTTGCCACCACTTATCACCATTATTTAAGCTATTATCTGTTAAAATCGATGGAGCGATGATTTGCCAGTACGATTCAAAGCATGCTGTGTTGTGCAGGAGGAAGTATGTGTCCAAGGAAGAGAACAATGGGCACTACTTCTGTGTGACATGCAGTCAGCCAACAGATGGCTTTGTTGTAACTGTGCAGTTTGTGGTCAGAAAGAGGATGCCGGTATGCGGCCACAAGGAGGATCCCAATGTATGGTCTGATATCAGGAACATGGAATTCCACACTCTGAATAGGACACCTTCAGTTTTAACACCGGATCCTTGAAAATTGAATACTTTTTGGCCTATTTTGTCGAACTCAGCTTTGGAAAATTAGTTGGAAAGGCTCTAATTGTAAATAATACAGATGCAATATGGAGTTTGATTCAGTAGACGCTGTTTAAAACTATTTCTGGTCTTGCAACTAAATCTAATGAGGACCTGCGTTCGTTGTAAGTCTAGAAGGTAAGACCGTTACCGAAAACGGTACACTTTTTTCTGAGAACTTTTCTGATTTTTGAAACAGTGCTCACGTTAATCGAAGGAGAATAAGTTACAATCAAATCCTTTCAATAGCCTATCGTTTTGGCATCAAAACACAAACCAAACTACCCAGTTCTCAACTCCAGACTCAAATATTGGTCGTGCCCAGGCCCAATGTTTGAGTATTCAACCAAGGCCATTATATATCTTGCCAAGACGTTGTAACATGCGGTTAGGGAGAAAAGGTATTACTTTGAACCTTGACCCTAACCCTAACCCTAATCTAACCCTAATCCTAACCTAACTAACTAATTTTAATAAACCTTCTCTCCCTAACTGTATCTGACGTTGTAAATCCGATGCATAAATTTCGCGCTTAAACTACAGTATGTGTGTTACCCTTCACATGCTCCTTGAAAACTATTAGTCTCGTACCACCCCGACTTGATAGTCCCCAGGCTGAAATCAATTACAGTAACTAGCTTCTCGTCTGCACACGAGGCAAAAACAGCTGCAAGTGAGTTTTGAACATAAACTACATGTACATGTTAGCTTACTGGAAGCGTAACTATTATTGTGGCCCTATAGTCGTCCGTAGAGAAATTGAAATTTACAAGTATATTAAAACATGCTTGAAATGGCCTAGGAAAAAAGTGTACCCGACGACGCTTTGAGATCAATGAAGTTAGAACTGCGTCACTTAGAATGCATACAACTTAGGGTCCAGTACAGATACGAGGCAGGAAACAACGAACGCCAAGCTTCTTGGCAATGATTGAACTCTCTAACAATATACTTTATCCAGCAATTGACGCTTTCCCAAGTAATTTTCACAAAAGTTGGTTAGACAAAAAAGGTACAAAAAAGGTATATATGGATCCGGTGTTAATCATATCAATGTGTATTCCAACCATTTTTCAAAACTTGATTTTTGGGGCCATGGTTACGTTAACCCTGGGGAATGTGGTGCTTGCAACCAAAATGTATTAGCAGCTGAGTAATAGCAAGGGCGGATTCAGGCGGGGGAGGAGGGGGGGGGGGGGGGGGGGAGAGGTTCTTTAGGGTCTAAAGACCCCCACCCCCTTTCTTGGCCCCAAGTAATGAATAATTAATTACATGCGTGGTTAATGAAATCAGTTGTCTTACCGCAATGAAGTGATCGAAAAGGCCGAGCTGTTCTACAGGATGTAAGGGCATCAATTCAATGGATCTCAGATCCTTTTTCTCAGATCTAAGTAAACTAAATTTCATATAATATTAAACACTCGATACACATGTGTAATTGGATCAGCTGTTGGTCATGGTGAGGCTTCGGGTGCGTTGCATAAATTATTGAGCAGCAGGAACCACAGCAGTGTGAAGAGCAAGACACCAACTCCATCCGTCAAATACACCTGCAGTTAATGCTAGCCAGTATTACCGATGAACATTAACTATTCCAATGCTGGACCATTTAATTACTGAGCTTGACAATCGTTTTGAAGAAGAAGCAGCAGGCATTGTTGGAGAGTTAGCACAAATTCTGCCTTCTGAATTCTATTCAGCTTAATCCAAGTCATTTCAAAGAGGTTTTACAGCTATATAAGGATGACCTTCCATCAGCTAAGGCATTACATACTGAGCTGGATTTATGGCGAACGAAACGAAACTGTCAAAGCAAAACAGATTGATACGTCTACAAAGGCTATAAGTTTTGTTGACAAGGATTACGTTAATCCTTGTCATATCGGCTACTCTGCCAGTAACTAGTTGTGAGTGTAAAAGGTCAATTAGCGTGCTAAAATTCACAGCAAAGAAAAGACGCAAATCATGTTTTGAATACCACAAGTGATCAGTTTTTTCATATCTGTATCTAAACTGTTATCATTTTCGTACAGATATGAAAAAGCAGATCACTTATGAAATCAATATATGATTTGCGCCTTTTTTTTCCTGTGAAAATTGCTGAAGACATCACTTCAAAGCACTATGGGTAATGACAGATTAAATGGTTTAGCATTTGGAAGTTTCTTTTCGTTACCTACGCAGGCTTTTGTTAATTAACCCTTTTTCAGAGTAGCTAGCTCAATGGTTATACTTGATGCCGTCAATATTAAGTTGTTTAGAAACAGTATCATGTGAAAAAGTAAGTGCTTTAATTTTCATGCCTAATAAATGGATAACTAAAAAGCGGCTGAACCTGTGCCCCAGGCCTCGCCACGGGTGGGGGCACGTCCCCTCCCATACCCCTCCCTCCCTTCATAAATTTAATCTTAGACCCCCCCCCTTCTGGAATTTCTGGATCTGCCACTGAATAGGCTGGTAGGTATAGTGTTTGATGTGTCAAGCTAACTATAACAATGTTTTACAGGGGGGACTCGCAAATGGAGACTTTTTGCACCTCGCAGATGGAGAAAATACGCAACATTCATTGCATCTTTATAATAACTGTCAGTTGACACACCCCTACCGCTTATAATAGGCTGCTGAAAACGTTGTAGTGCTTCGTAATCCACCCCTTTTTTCTATTTATGCTAGCTTGCCTATTCACGCCCTGCCTACTTCTAGCTTACCTTCATTATACGAGGCTATGCAGGTGTACCTACATGTAATACCTGCCTGCATTAACTCCCAGTCATAATATGAGCTTCAACCTTGCTTTGAGACCGTGGTGGAGGGATGGACACAACCTGAGTAGACCTAACTACTTTAACATGCATGTACTGTACATGTACATGTACATGTACATAGTAAATCAATATCAAGGATCCATTGACTTTGCAACATCAGTTCTTTTGCGGGGGCATTGCTTTTGCTCTTATTAGTTAGATGCTTAAGTTGGAAAAATGTTGCTAGGCAATGACAAGTGGCAGGTAAATACAGCTCTATAACATGTCTGTGATTTTATTCTTGGACAAAAAAGAGGGAACAAGAAAAACATTCTCTCTAACAAGAAAGGTGGTGGGATATAGGAATTGGAGGCAAAGGTGGTGTAAAAAGGAAGGAAACAAGGTTTTGGGAAAAGAAAAATGAGACAAAAATCCTATACATGTATTTAGCACATGTAAATGTAACATAACCAAAAGAAGTGCTAAATATAGGATTTTTGTCTCATTGCCTAGCAATGTTTTTTCTTAAGCATGAGCAAAAGCCATCACCCCACAAGTGTAGAACTGTTTTAATTGATTTACCTGGATAAAATGCGTTTTAAATGTGTATACACATGTATATATTATACACATTTATATTAGCGGTATACAATGGTAATTATTAAAAATACTATCTGCTACTATAATTTCCAACGTATGTACGTCCATCCACGTAACTAATTTATATACTCTGCAGGGTTTCATTGAGGGGGGGGGGGCAAATGCCCCCCCTTGCCATTATATTGCCCCTCCTTGGTGTTTAGGGAGTGATCTTTAATATATGCATCATAACTAAGGTACATGTAGTACACACAATGTACATGAACATTTAAAAGAGATAAGTGACATATACTGTAGGCTCCTTATAATCGCCCCCTCTAAGAAGTATAAACTCTGCTTTTGCCCCCCCCCCCCCCCCCTTTATGGTTTTTTCTTGATGAAACCCTGCTCAGTCTAGCGCCTATTGGTTGTTAAGTACGCATACCTAGCAACCAATAGGAATGACCACAAAAGTGTATAGCAACGTGTACTTGGCGACCATGCCTGCCACAAAACCTACATGCTTGTACAGGTAATAATGTCATCACATGCAGTAACAATTGAAGCAACGTTATTGTGCTCAAGCTTCATTGTAAAGGCTGAGAACATCTAGTTACTATCTGAAAATAATAATTCCATGGGAAGTATTTGTATTTTTAAGCTGCTCTTGGCAGGACGCCATAACAGGATACATAAAGTGATCCAAGTGTGCGAACCACTTTGTAATGTAGTCAACAAATGTGATTGGGTAATGGAGCACAGAACATGCATGTTAAAGTCTATTCAGCCCGTGATTTTTCTTGGGTACATGGTAGTATATCTTAATATAATAAATAATGGCGTCAGTTATCTATGGTACCGGTTGGGTTTAGTTCTTGAAATCATTGGCATGTTTATTCATGAATCAGAGCCCGCAAAGTATACCGAGTCGCCATCGAAAGTGCTGTCGCTGTAACGGTGTCAATGCTCGCTGTAAGTTTTGTGCGTGCGCTACCTCCCTACCCTTAGGTCCAGCTGTAGGTTTGTCTAGCTCTGCCTCCATAACAGCAGGAATCTCCCCATCATTTCAGCTCTTTCCACAGGTCCAGCAGACCCTCGAGCATGTTGAGGTGACTATCCCTGGATCAATCCCAAGCTGCAGGCCATGCAACACTGCTAGGGCCTCAAATAGAAAACAGTACATTGTTTCAGGATGCCAAGAGCTACTTGCCCCCACCATGTGGCAAAACCATATGACACTCCATGCCAGAGGCCTTTTCCTTGGTGCTGTTCCAAACTTTTGGTTAGAGGAACAAGACTTGCATTGCTGTGCATCCTGTCATCAGCTGGTTGCAAATTCAAGATCTTCCTCCCACTCCCAACGCTGAAAGGATAGAGCTCCCCTAACTTCTAATCCAATGGATACACCTCGGATATCAGGTAGCCAAAATCAGCCAAATACAACCTCTCCTCTTTTGAGGTGTGTCAGCTTACCCTTCCAACGTTGCGGTTCGTCCCCAAGAAATCAAGACCTTCATTTGCTCGGGAAAATGATCCATTGCTGCAGTCTAAGCACCCAAGCTGTCCTCCACCTGCAGTGCCTGCTTCAAGTGCTCAACCTATTTCTATTGGACCAGATTTTGACATCTTATCTCTTTTCCAAAAGGCACTGCAGCAGGTCCCTCTGGTCTACGCATACAACATTTGCTGGACGCTGCTCTCATCCCACTCCCAACATCTATTTGTGCCACACTCAAGGATACTATAAATCTCCTGGCTGTGGGCAAAGCACCTCCCTTGGTGTCAAGGTTTTTGGCTGGAGGCAGGTTAATTGCATTAAACAAGCTGAAAGATGGAAGCCTCCCAGACATTAGACCCATAGCTGTGGGAGAATCTCTAAGAAGGCTCACTAGAAAGTGCATCTGTGCTCTGGTCAAGAACAAAGCTTCCAGCCTCTTCAACTGGGGGGTCTCCTGCAGCTCAGGCTCTGAAAAGATTGTCCATGGCTTGAGAATGAGCATTGAGAAACATTGGATGGAAGAGGACTTCGTGGTATTCAAAATAGATATGGGAAATGCTGGTTTCACGACAAGCAGTTATAGATGAATGTGCCATATTCTTTCATAAACTTCTGCCTTGGGTTACATGGTGCTATGGTACACACCCTCTGTTGTGGTGCCAGCTTGGTCATCTTTCATCTGAGACTGAAGTGCAGCAGGTTGGTCCATTGCTTTTTTCATTGGGTACTCCATAAGCTGATATCAAGCATAGACGCTGATGATGACTGCTTTCTTTCAGGCTTGGTATCTTGATGATGGGGTCCTCACTGGAAGTCACTCAGCTGTGTTACGGGCACTCTCTGCTAGGTCCTTCCTTGGGCATCCACATAATCTTGGCAAAATGTGAGCTCTTTAGTCACAATGGGAATTCCATATTACCATCTACAGTCAAGATTTCACAGCACCCTAACCTTGAAATTCTTGGTGCCCCAATAGGTGACTACCTGTTTTGTTCTAATTTCATCACAGGAAAGTGTGCTGATGCCAAGAAACTTCTGTCTTCTTTGGTTGAAGTACAATGTAGCAGCAGTTGATCCACACAAAGCCTTGTCTCTTCTACGTTTGTGTGGCAGCTTTTGCAGATTGGTCCACCTGGCAAGGGCCACCCCACCAAGTCTGGCAGGTTCTTTAAAGCTGTTTGATGAGGAAGGTAGGAAGTGCTTCTCATCCTGTTTTGCCATCGACATGACAGACACTTCCTGGTTACAAGCCCAACTTAGCACAAGTTTTGAAGGTCTTGGTCTGCACTTTCTTTCCCACCACTCATGTGCAGCTTTTATAGCTTCTTTATCTGCATCTGGCTATAGCAGTGCAGATGGTCTACATCTAAATCATGCAATCAATCATTTCAATGACCAGGTTTCTCTATCAGATGTAATCACAGCAGAAGTAGTGTCATCAACACCTATTACTCAGCGAACTCTGTCAAAGAAATCGGAATGCCACCTTTTAAACTCTTTGTTGGGGGATCCCTCTATGGCAGACAGAGCTCACCTATTATCTGTTTCTGCTCCTCATGCTGCGTCATGGTTGTCTGTGATTCCATCCCCTGCATTGGAGCTGCATCTTGAACCTAACGAGCTTCAGGCCTCTATAAGGTGGTGGCTGGGGTTGGACACCTCTGTTGGTTCCCGATGTCAGGTCTGCTCAGAGAAAGCTTTGGACCCCCTTGGGCATCATGCCATTACATGCACTCATGGAGGTGATGTAATGACCCATCATAACATGTCGCAGGATGTTATAGCTAACCTTTTTCGTCAGGTCCATATGGGAGTCACAGTGGAGGTGGGTCATGGTCTTACATCTGATGGTAGCCTCTCACATCCTGCAGATGTCCTGGTAGCAAGATGGGTGAGGGGTTTGCCTGCAACTTTGAACATAACTGTGACATCTCCACGTACTCCTGCTATCCTTGTTGAGTCTTGTTCGACAGCTGGAGTAGCTGCAGCAAATGTAGAGTCTTGCAAACATGACGCCAATGACCCAAAGTGTGTTGAGGTGGGGTGGATCTGCATACTTGCCGTAGATGCATATGGGAACTGGGGGAAGGAGGCCCAAGGGACATTTTCCCAGCTAGCCTCTCTTCTTGCTCTGCATCACAGTGTGCCTAAATCGAAGTCATCAGCAGACATTTATGGCCACTTAAACCTGACCCTAACCAGGTCTGTGGTCAGGGCTATCCTGGCTAGGGATCTAAGGCCAATATAATTAGGGAGTGCATTTATAATGAATTCTTTACTTAGGTTTATGTATGTATGTATTGACAGTCTACATAATTATATTAATAAAGATATAAAATATTCTGAAAAAGATATTTATGTACTTTACGAAAGTAGATTGTTTAAGGTTTCGTCATGTTTTACACAATTTTTGTATTAAGATATATTAAATATATTTGTTCCTCGGCTACCTCTTTGGCCTCCTCGACCTCTGTGGTCATTATAGTAAGGCCTGTGCCACTGGCTGTGATCAGGCCTCCTTTCTTCAGGCTCTTTTCTTCCCCTTCTTTCGGTTCCTGGGGTCACGGGTCCTCCTCCACCTCCTGGCTTTGGGTGGACATCATACTGGGCCAGTGGCCGTCGGTGTGGGCCATACATTATTGGCATGGCTCCTCATTGGGAGGGGCCAGCTATTTACTCCTCCACAACAAAGATATCCAATTCATCTCATTCAGCCTGATCGATATTGAAACAATCATGAACATGTACATCTGTAATTTCTATTACTAACCATTTTTGTTTATTTAAATCGTACTGTAAAAGAAATGTCATAGATATAATGTTCTGAGCTAACACTGTGATTTCTTTCACCATGTAATATGTCGCTTCAGTGCATTTGTATCACAAACAGTTTTTAGAAATGAACCTGCATTCTGTCTTCGAAGCTGTAATGTCTTTGTGAGTAAAGCATTCCCACTAATCTTACTGACTGCTAAATGACCAGCTCTAGTAAAGTGCCTCTAGTAAGTAAAGGAATCATTTAACTGGTCTACCAATGTGCTATTACTGTGAATAGCTTTTTCAAGATCACCACTCTAACTCATTGTCTCGATTTTGGAGGTATTCCTCTTGTCGTTTAGCTCTTCTTTTTTGTTGATGTGAAGGCATTTCAAAGAAAAAACAACATCGCCAGCCAAAACTGGTAGAACTGCGATCAAATAAAATCGCACCTGTTTATTATGCTGCACAATTCTCATTGTTGCCATGGGCTTAATATTGCACTCCATATTACGTAGTGATTACATCAGGTGCATGGTAAATTAATACCACAACCGGTTCAACATCCCTTTAATATTTGACAGTGGATTTTCGTTGTACAGGTCCTTCTGTGTGTGTTTGTTTGTGTGTGTGTGTGTGTTTGCATGGAGGAGATGACATGGTATCAGCAGGTAATATGTCATAGATGGTCTAGGTACCCGTGTACATTATGGGTGGATGGTCGTGGTGTACATGTACCTGTAACCTGTGAAGTTTTGAGGGGGAGAGGAATATTGGTACAGTACTGCCACATGTGGAGTGTGCTGGTATGTGAGCATGTCATCAAACATTTCTCCTATGTACATTACCTTTATGACCAGGCTGAGAAGGATAGAGCTAAAGCATTGGAACATGAACTGGAGGGAGCTAGGGCCATCATTGGTGTAGCGATTGTATGGGGTAATCTGGTAAGAGTTGTTTTGTGCGTGTGAGTGTGTGTATGTGTGTGTAAATGCATGTATGTACTGTACATGTATGTGTATGTGTAGAAAATTGGCAGTAGCAATCAATTAACACCACTACAGTCCCATGGTAACCTCTACTCTATATCAGGGGAACTATTCCACACATGTATCTCTCCACCTTACAGGAGTCCAGTGATGTCATCATTTCAGGACTGAGGAGTGAGTTGAGCAGTCTGAACCAGAAGCTGGAGGAGATGACATCATATCATCAGGTGACTTTATCCACTATGAGTAGAGCTCGATCATGTTGGATGGCCTGGGTACCCTTAACCTAGGGGGTGGGGGAGGGGTAGTTCATTACTGCTCCATGTACATCACTACATGTACTGCAGGTGATACAATTTTCTGTCGTTTGAGGAACGAATTAAACAGAAAATATGCTCCCAGCAGAATATGGAGGCGTAGCCTACATGCATGTGTTGTGCACACAGGGTACACGTAAGCATGTAGATTGATAAAGATGGTACAGGTGTCAGGGTCTGGGGACCCAACAGGATGTTCAGATATTACAGCTGCCCGTAAAGAGCGATCCTTTTAGTTGTTGCGAACCGACTCGGGAAATATTTCTGGACTTTTGTATGGACATGCTATTTAAGGTGCTTTTGGGGGGTTTGTTGGGGCGGGTGTAGTGTGTATCCATATATAACATTTATCTGTGTGTACCTAAGTTAACTGTGCTGGGTGTGTAAAAGCTAATGAAATCTTTATAAACCACAATGCATACAAGCAGCTGTATGGTTTGTTTTTAAAATCGTGACTATCAAGTAGAATTGCATACATATACAGTTGCTAGGGGTTGGCAAGCCTGTTCAACCATTTCTAGTATAAAAAATCAGTTTCTTGTTCAAGGTAGGGCCCATTTCGCTACCGGCTGTTAGTAGCTGTGATGTTCCAGTGACATGCTGGGCCTTGCTATTCATCCCATAGCGTGCTGACTTTGTCCAGCACAGGTGAATAGCCATGTACTGTGCAGACAATATTAGCACGAGGGAGGCGGGAGCAAAACAACAGCACTTTGTTACGTTTTATCTGCATCTTTAACTGCTTTGGTGTGTAAAACAAGGATGTTTACCCTGGTTAACACTTTATTTCGCTATACATGTATGTTTATGTTTCGCTAGTATCCAAATGTTAATCACAACTGAGGTTTTTTGGTTGCTAAGCTTTTAAAGATGTTTAGAATATGATTGAAAGAAAGGGAAGGAAAAACATTATCTACGGTTAATGTCTATTGTCCTGAGTGTCCACCCGGGGGTACAATTGTATACCCTGGTGGACAGCAAAAAAAGTTTTTGCCATTCGGTCATGGAAGGGACCTAGTGGCATGTAATGGTACTGACTTATACTACAAATCTTTTCAGGATTGGGCCGAGATATGCAAGGCTTAAATCCTTTTGGTACATGTAGAACGAGCTGTGCTATCGAACCTATCCATTACGCTCCGTGCAGATCGGTCGGAGTGTAATGGATATAGGTTCGCTAGCACAGGTCATTTTATGAGTTCTGAAAGGATTTAAGCCTTACGTATCTCGGCCCGATCCTGAAAAGACTTGTTCTGTAAGCCTGTACCGTTAAATGCTGCCAGGTCCCTTCCATTTCCATTTTCTGCTGTCCACCTGGGTGTCCAATTGTACCCCAGGGTGGTCATTCAGGACAATAGACATTAACAAAATGTTAACCTGAGATAGATCTATGGTTTACAGTGTAATTTTTTTTGTTGGATTTTTTAAACTTGATTGCATACAACTGATGGGCATAGCACAACGCATGGGCGAGTGGAAGCAGATGGTGAGAGAGAGGGAGGGAGGTAGGAGAGAGGGGAGGGGGGAGGGTAGAGAGTAAAGGTGGGAGGGGATGGAGGTTAAGGAGTAAAGGTGGGAGGGGTTTTGTGAGATGGGGTAAAGATGCTCACACGTTGAAATGGTTCAAGGCAATGGAGACCCTTTTTATTGCTGAGACCACTCAGGTCATTATGGAGATTAGGGTATTGCCACATCTTGTGTGCTCATCATATCACATGTGATTATCATCACCTCCACCACTATCACCACCACCATCATCACCTCCATCACCATCATAATTACAATGATGTTGTTTATGATTACGGTAAACTGATTTACTAACTACTTTAACATACATGTACATGCACATAGTAAATACTTCACTGTGTACACAACAGTCTACCCCAACACATGTATGTGTATGAGGTGTGATTTTGGAAGTGCTCATTGATTCCATAAGATACCATATAATGAGACATTTGATCTGGTGAGCCTTTAATTTGCCCCTGCCTTTCCCTGGGCTGCCACCATGTTCCCATGGCGACCTATACCTAATTTGCCCCATATTCCTTTGGTAACCATGTTGTTTCCTTGTGTTCCCATGGTGACCACTATTCCTGGTCACCATGTTCCCATGGTGGCCAGTACTCCTTCATGTTTTCATTGCTCTATGGTAACATGGTGGTGGTAGTGGTCACTTAACCTTTTACTACTGTCCATGTGTTTCCATGGTGATCACTACTGACACTCATGTTCCTATGGTAACCCTTATGCACTCTGACCTCTCCCTGCAGGAGTGTATAAGGTTACAGAGGCAATGTGATGACCTCCAACATCAGTTGTCCCAAAAGAAGGTACACCTACATTTGTGATGTCCTGAATGTAGTTGTGTGTGTGTGTGTGTGTGTGTGTGTGTGTGTGTGTGTGTGTGTGTGTGGATTATAAATCTTTATATGGGATCGTGGCAGTGAAAAGGGACCTTGAACATTTTCCAGTAAGGACATGCAATCAAAATGTATGTGTAATTACAAATTCAGGCCACTGTACATGTAACTCCATGGTGGACAGACTAATGTCTAGTGCATAAGAAAGAAGGTGTAGAGGACATGACTTCTCTTAGAAAATGAAATAATTTGAACACTTGAAAAAATATGTGCTATGTCCCTTTTCGCTGCCTCTATCCCATATGTTCCATGTGTTTATATTTGCTTTGGGTCACTTCATTTCATCATCATATCAGGGGAACTATTCCACACATGTATCTCTCCACACCCTTACAGGAGTCCAGTGATGTCATCATTTCAGGACAGTGGAGTGAGTTGAGCAGTCTGAACCAGAAGCTGGAGGAGGTGACATCATATCATCAGGTGACTTTGAATGGTTGGGCTGGGTACCCGTAGTCGATAATGAAATGTAATTGCCTCCAGGTACCTGTAACCTATGGCCTAAATGTTAGTAGTGTTCTTTGTATGTTGTGGTAATTACTGCAGTGCAGTTGTATTAGCTAATATCCAAATGCTCCACAGGTCCACTCAAGCTGTTCCACTCATTGCACTGCCACCTTGAAGCCAGTGGAGTGTCAATTAGCTTGTGTTCATCACTTCCAAATAATTGATGTGCAGATGAAACCAAGCGTTGTTAAAGGTGTCAGTTTTATTAAGACCTACAAAAGAGCCAACCTTTCTACCCCCGTCTTTCATGAAGCCAATACCTCAATCATCATTACCAATTCATTCATGGTACGTACAATTGTGCACCTCATAAAATCACCAAATGTACATGTACATGTACTACTGTGCAATAACAATTTTCATGTACATGTACAGTGTAGCAGATTTTAAGTGTACATGCATTGCCATAGAACTCTCTAAACTTGCTTTAGGCAGTAATTGTATGCATGGTGAATTATGCTTTCACAAATCTATGTGATATGAAGAAAATATACAGAGTGAATTTACTTACAAGCAAAAGTAGCAATCACTGCATTTTTTGAAAGAACAATCTGTGACATAATTAATTATGACTTGGGCCCAAGATGAATGTGGGGAGGGGACCTTCTCATGTATGAGGTAATGATGGTCATTCTTATGAATGACCATCATTTATATCGTGTCGCATTGTGTAAGTTTGTGCATGGTACTTATGCATGTGCACCAGCAGCCATATTAGCTAATATCCAAATGCTCCATAGGTCCACACTATTTACTCAAGATGTTCCACTCATTGCACTGTCATCTTGAAGTATCAATTAGGTTGTGTTCATCACATCCAAATAATTGATGTGCAGATGGAACTAAGTGTTGTTAAAGGTGTCAGTTTTATGAAGACCTACAAAATAGCCAACCTTTCTGCCGTCATTTCAATCACCACTTCATTCATGGTATGTATGTTACGACCCGATTTAAAACCCGACCGGCTTTAAAGCCGGCCACCGGCTTTAAAGCCGGTCGGCCCGCTGTAAAGCCGGTTAACCGATTTTAAAGCCGGTCAACCCGATTTCAGACGTAATCTGCAACTGACCTGCTTTAAAGCCGGTCGACCTGCTTTAAAACTATATAAACTAAGACTTATAAGTGCCCATATTTTTGCACAATAGTACGAGGATTATTGATGTCTTGTCCTGGCATTAGGCAGCATAATAGCATACCTGCTATAAACTAAGACTTATGTACGAATATGTATGTACAAGGGTGCAAGGATGATTGATTGATGTCATGGAATTAAGCAGCATAATCAGCATGTACTACATGAAATATGCATTGGTACAGTGCAGTGTGAACTGAGCAGAATTGTGTGGATACAAGCAACAATAATTCCAATCACACTCTGTATATTGCTGGTGATGATGCTATTCAACTGTTCTGACACAGATTGCATATCCATTGAGTGCGTGGATTATCCAAAACAATAGGTTGCACTGTCAGACACTTTTGGTGAAATAATTCCTTGCAAACTTCACATTGAACTACTTTACCAAACTTTATGCTCCGACACAAACAGATGATTTCAATCCTTTCCATCTTCCGTACTCTCCTTCTTCTTGCCATAACTGTACAAGGAAATGGTTCTATTTTCTGCCTACTTATGCACTGCTTCAAATGTTCTCTCATTGCATCACCTGCAGAGAACGTAAGATTTTGGGAGTCATTTCCAGCACAGAGTGCTGTGCAAAAAGCTAATGCATACAAACCACAGTCGCTTTGGTTTGCCTGCTTATCCACATTTACAAACAACAGATTGATGTAAGCCTCAGATGACATTAGCAGTGCACATATTTGCTTTTTAGTACACTCTGGAATGGTGCAGTAAATACTGTCATATATACTGACAGTCGAATCGGAGCAACCAATAGTTGAGATGGTTATCCAATGGTTTCCTCCAGAATGCAAAACCTGGACAAATTCCTCCCCTCCAACAACCTCATTTTGCTGTATACTTGGTAGCAGTGTGTTTTGAAGGCCAGGGGTGTTATATCTGATTCTGAGGAGATTCTGAGCAGCATTGATAATCCTGTCATTCAACCAGGAATCTTCGTTTTCAAGAATAGCCCTATGCCAATAGAAAATTAATATTAACACAACAGGATACACTAACATTATACTACTTTCAGAATGCTGCTTTACCTGTCGGACTCATACAATTGCACCTCAGCACACACAAGCCATAGCTTATCAGAGCATCCTGTGTCATCAGTAGCAGCATTGTCAAATTGTGGAACAATTGGAAGCAGAGGTGAGTTCAGAAGTTCAGCATCTTTCTGATTCATGTACTTCTCTCTTGTAGCAAGAACCCATTCACAAATATCATCCAAGTCAGAGTAATGAAGCAGAAGGTATTGCTTATCAAACATATGTACAATAGATAAAGGTAAAGACCGGATGTGCATGTTCCAGTACTTGAGCAATGGTCCAAGCTCTAAGTGACAATGATCAGTTGATGGGAAAGATGCCACATAGGTATCAAACTCTTCTTGTAAACTCTCATTTACAATGACAAAATCAAGCACTTGCTGAAGTGGAGGCTTGTTCTCATAACAACGAGAATCAAGCCAAACAGAGACATGTGGGTTGATGAAAAGACCATACTCATTTGGATTTTTAACGTATTTTGAAATCTAAAATGTAAGATCATATTGGCATTATGCGCAAAGAAAACACATAGCTCACATCCATGTTTTCATCCACACAGCCCTTGTTGTACATGCTACTTCCTGATTGCATTAATTTGAAAAGTGTTGAGGAAAAGATTTGATCCTTTAGATCTTTGCAGTCTGCATTTATGCAACGAAACATGAAGAAAGTAGTTGAGAACAAATATGTGGTGGTAAATTGTAACATGGCACACAAATTTTTGGAAATTCCAACAATTGTTCATGCAGAATATTGCAAGCATGCATTCGTGTACCTTTTATATCATCCAAAACTTTTGTCTGCAACTTTTCCACTGAATCAGATGTACATGTATCTTGCAGAGGACCCTTCAGATCTGAAGCTTCACTGTCAATACTAGTGGCTTGATTGCAAAATACGTTATATCACTTTCTGCGAAAGCACAACACTATGTGAATTTTACCTGCTGTTGCAACAAGGTATGGACTTATGACAGTATGTACTGCATTTGATATTTTGCCTTACGCAGAGACATTTTCGATTGATGCAGCCAGTAGTGCACTTGCAAGCATTGCTTACAAAGTGGTTCCAGGGTGCTTGTTGCCTTGCTGCCTCTCTTAAAGAGATGCAAGGTTCATCTTTCCAGTTATCTGCTGAGCATATCACGTGTCCATTAAATCTTTCCAGTTCATTTGCAGTGTAGCACACCCTTAGAACACCATGTTGACACCTGCAGAAATGAAGAACATTAATATTACTATGCAACAATGAATCAGATATGCACCTCAAACGATAGAGAGTCTGGTCATCGCCCACTATTTCAACAACAGTGCAGGGCAAACGGGAAAGATCCGAACTAGCACGATCAATGCGAGGAATTCTCAGTGAGACATTTTCCCCAATCAAGAAAGATTGAACGTTCTTTTTTTTAAGATACCTATCTGCCATTTTCTGGGCAGACGCTAGGTACTTAATGTCAGCTTTTTCTCTAACCTGCAACAACAGAAAGTCACAAAATTGCAATAAAGGTTGCATATCAGCTTACATTTCTGTGCTTCAGTGATGTGGCCAATGAATCAACATGAGACATTTTGATGAGCCTTCTACTATGCATGAGGTTTAACTTCTGGTCTCCTTCTTCCTGGTCATTAACTTGTGATTCTTCAGGCCTTGAACATGCAACATCTACCTTCGTTTCTTTTTCCATTTCTCTCACCTCATTACCATATAATTTGGAATGCTCAGCTTCGATTTGTTCATCAACTCTGTTTTCAGCTAGTGATTCCTTTGGAGTTACATCATCATTGATGGGCATGTTGAACTGAATTCCCTCGTCTTCTAGGTCCTCCTCTAGCACCATTGAACATTGTTCTGTTGGAAAGAAAACTGCCCGGGCTCTCTGACCAAATACTAGCTCATAAGGAGATGCTCCTGTGGCATCATGTACTTGAGTATTCATTGCATCTATAAAACCCTAGAATGGCTATATATTTCCAAGACATGAAAAGACTGACTTACATATTATCTTAGGCAACCATTCATTCCAAGGTGGTGCTTTCATCCCACTGGTGCTAATTTCAGTAGCCAATTTTTTATGCAATGTCTGATGTGCCCTCTCAACTAGTCCTTGACTTTGAGGATGTCTTGGACGACCACTGATCAACTGAATATTAGAATGCCATTCCTTCAGCAAGTTTACAATAACTTGATTGATAAACTCTCGACCATTGTCAGAGTGCAAAATCCGTGGCACACCAAAGTAAAGGAATATGTGTGTTCTTAGAATGTTAGCAACATTTTCAGCTGTTTTACTGTCCAAGGCATATGCGAAATTGAATTTTGACCAATGGTCAACACAATGGAGAATCCATTTCTTTGTTCCATGAGGGAGATGCCGCATATCAATTAAGTCAATCTACAAAAGAATGTAATATTTGTACGCATTGTGTACTTGTAAAATAACACATACCTGCAACCTACAAAAGAAACCATGAGCAATTATTGGTCTCAGTGGACCACTAGAGACCTGTGGTTTACGCAACTGACAGCTTGGACACATAGAAACAAATTTTTCAACTGCGCTTCGTGGAATTCCATGATACATGCTTTGCAACTGAACACAATAACCGTTATTAACGTTAGAAATTTTCGAACCATTGTCCAATCTTATGTTACCTTGTTAAATGTCTTCTTGTAACCAGCATGAAGGAGCTCTTTTTCGTGCACTTCCTGGATAAGTCCGTAGAACTCTTCAACAAATGCCACTCTCCTATTCTCCCCAAGAGCTGTATTGTCTTCCAATGCCTATATTACACAACAAGTTGGTAATCGTGTACGCAAACCTGGCTGGCGAGTGACATACCTGATGTTTAGTCGGTACAACTAACACATCGTGCGCTCCTAGACTTGGGAGGTTAAGGATCTTGAATTTATGCTTCCTTACGAAAAAGCACAGGTTTTTGTCAACAGATGAAAGATCCTTTAGAGCTCCTATGATCTTTTCTCCGAAATCCTTATGGAAGACCCCGCTTGTTCCTCGAGTGGAGGAAGGAAACTTCTCTGTAAGATAGGCGGTGAATTCTCTTTCTCTTTCTTTTTTGTCCATTTGGATTCTTAATGCCACAAAACCAAACGACCGAATGACACGTGTCTGGCAAATGATGAATTATTCATCGACCAGCTTTAAAGCGGGTTAACCGGCTTTATATCCGGTCAACCCGCAACAAATTGGGTCGGCCGGTTTTAAAGCGGGTCAGGAGTTTTAAATCGGGTCGTAACATGTACATGTACAATTGTTCACCACATAAAATCACTGTGCAATAACAATTTTCATGTACTGTGTAGCATATTTGAATTCTCTAAACCAGTGTTTGTGTTCATGTTTGTGTGCATGTTAAATGATGCAGTTTATATAGTGCTTAGATGTGTGGCAAATCTCCCTTGATTGTACCCCTTCATGTTTAAATGATCACACATTACCCCTGTGGGTGTGATCATTCCCCACCTATGATGGCTTGTAATTTGTACTATAAATAGAAAATTGGTTAACTGGCATGTGATAAACACAACTGTTGTGTTTCTCCACCTGTGTTCTTTCTTGATTTTTTTTTTGACGTTGCGTTCATTGCTTTTTGTCACCATAAGCTATTCTCTGTTGAAATTGATGGTGTGATAAAATTCAGAGCATGCTGGGTTGAGCAGGTGGAGCTAGCGTATTTGAATTCTCTAAACCAGTGTTTGTGTGCATGTTTGTGTGCATGTTAAATGATGCAGTTTAAATAGTGCATAGTGCTTGGTGAGAAATTAATGCATGTGCACTGATTGTACCTTATTGACCCAATGTAAATGTTAGTGTGAATGCCTACTACTGTACATCCATCAAACATTTTAACAGTATGATGGGAGAGCTACAGTTGGAAATGACCAAGTACAGTGTATAACCTCCTTCCTCTCTCCCTACTTTTATGACCAGGCTGTGCAGGATAGAGCTACATGTAACACAGCGAAACGTGAACTGGAGAGAGTTAATGCCATCTTGGAGGTACACGGAAAACCTGTAAGTGGGTGTGGTTATTGGCCATTTGGAAATGGAAATGCATGTACTGTAGGATGTGCTGTAATATATTAATACATATATTTCTTTATAATAAACTTGCATCTTAACAGATTGGTGCTAGAGCCTAAATACATGTATGCATGCACAAAGTACAGTGTACATGTGTACGTCTGATAATAATGTTGTCCAGCAATAATGGAAAATAAGGTATATTCACAGGGGACTTAGACAAACTGTCAGTATTTTTATCTTCATTACTTTCGTTCTTGTCTCAAATTACTTACCATCGGAATGTGGAGGTGCTGCATATGGTCTTTCAATGAATTAACGAAACAAACCAACTATTGAGTATTTTAAGAAACCACTTTCGGCATCAATCCATTTTCACAGTCTTTCAAGTCTGCTTCACTGATAGATTGTGTGGTGTACCTGAACGACTTGCATTACATGTACATGTACATGTACATGTATGTGGCGCAAGTGGTATACTTGAATTACATGCACCCAATTCAGAGATGGACAAGTGTGTGAGTCTAAATGGACAAAGCCATTTGTGGAGGAGGGCTAAGAATACTGAAAGTTTGCCTTACTGAAAGTTTGGTGCATGTACATATACATGTACATACATAGTGTGGGCTACTTTAGTAACAACTGCTGCCAGGGAATGAACTGGATGAAAAAGTTGAGGGTCTTCAGGAAATGGTTGGGTCTCCATTATACCACTAATCTAATGACCCATCATCATTTTTAGGAACTTACAGGACAGCCTCACCAGAGTGAGGTGGAGAATCAACAGATTGGAAGGGTGAGAGGTGGTTTGTGGTGTACATGTATGAGGTTGTTGATTACTTCACATGATTGTGTATATCAGTGATCATATGTAAATTAATAGATAAACTGAACTTTACTAACTAGCCTAACATACATGTACATATTCATGTACATGTACATAGTAAATACTTCACTGTATACACAACAGTCTGCCCCAACACATGTGACGTACATGTATGATTTTAGAAGCATTGATTGTAATAATGAGACAAAAGGCTGGTTAGCCCTTATATCTCCCTGGTGACAATTACTGCCCCCATGTTCATGTTCTCCTGGTGACCCATACCTCATTTGCCCCACATTTCTCTGTAACCATGTAATTTCCCTTGTGTTCCCGTGGGGACCACTATTCCTGCCATGTTACCATGGCGACCAGTAATTCTTCATGTTCCATGACTCTAATGTAACAAGGATCACTTAACCTTTCACTACTGTCCATGTGTTTCCATGGTGATTACTACTGCCTTCATGTTCCCTTATAATGCACTCCAGGGGCGGATTTAGGGGGGGGGGTCCAGGGGGTCCGGACCCCCCCTTTCCTATATGAAGAATGACGTAATGCATACTGTAATCTATGCAGCGTTCTGCATGTTACCGTCCTTGGATTTGCAAGCTTGCAAATCGTTCTAGCCAAGCGGGGTCTATATTGATCTAATTAAATCCTCTTACATAACAGCATGTGTGCATGTAGATAATTAGTGCGTGTGAGCAGCAATTGAGGTAGCGATCAAAAGACGTGAGTGGGATGGACCATCATTTCCTGATAAGTAGCTATAGAGCTAAACAAACTAATACTAGAGTAAAACATACATGAGTCGTTAACGTTTACAGAAAGACATGTATAGTTGGTGCATGGTCACGTGCACGCTTCGGTCATCACAAATTCACAAAAGCTTTTCGTCACGAATTTAATTGCTGAGCAGTAAGAACCATAGCATTGTGAAGAATGAAGAGTTTTCTCGTCGCCATCCATGCAGGCTCTAGTAATCCGGATATCGCGAGATGAATCAGTATGTATTGGACATCACTGTGAATTTCATGCTGAATAAACGCATGCATAAGCAAAAAAGCGGCTGGGGCGAAGCCCCAGACCCCACTGGTGGGGCTATCAGCGCTCCCCCAGACCCCTTGTTGTCATGGGAGGGGGCATGCCTCCCCAAGTTGTGAATATATTTATCAGACCCCCCCCTTTACCAAAATCCTGGATCCGCCCCTGCACTCTAACCTCTCCCTGCAGGAGTCTATAAGGTCACAGAGGCAATGTGATGACCTCCAACATCAGTTGTCCCAACAGAAGGTACACCTACATTTGGGATGTCCTGAATGTAGTTGTGTGTGTATACATGTACACACACACAACTATATGTGACAACTAGTTGTTTGTATTTGCTTTGGGTCACTGGGCTGGGTACCTGTAGTTCATAATGAAATGGAATTGCCTCCAGGTACCTGGAACCTATGGCCTATATGTTAGTAGTGTTCTATGTATGTTGTGGTAGTTACTGTGCACATGCAGTTGTATTGCTAATATCTAAATGCTCCACAGGTCCACTCAAGATGTTCCACTCATTGCACTGCCACCTTGAAGCCTCAATTAGGTTGTGTTCATCACATCCAAATAATTGATGTGCAGATGGAACTAAGTGTTGTTAAAGGTGTCAGTTTTATGAAGACCTACAAAAGAGCCAACCTTTCTACCCCCATCATTCATGAAGCCAGTACCTCAATCATCATTACCATTTCATTCATGGTACGTACAATTGTGCACCTCATAAAATCACCAAATGTACATGTACATGTACTACTGTGCAATAACAATTTTCATGTACATGTACAGTGTAGCAGATTTTAAGTGTACATGCATTGCCATAGAACTCTCTAAACTTGCTGTAGGCAGTAATTGTATGCGTGGTGAATTATGCTTTCACAAATCTATGTGATTTGAAGAAAATTCATGGTGAACATGCAGAGTGAATTTAAATTAATTCATTTTTTGAAAGAACAATCTGTGACATAATTAATCATGACTTGGGCCCAAGATGAATGTGGGGAGGGGACCTTCCCATGTATGAGGTAATATGCTTGTACATTTTTATGAATGACCATCATTTACATCGTGTCGCATTGTGTCAGTTTGTGCATGGTACTTACATGTGTATGCATGTGCACCAGCAGTTGTATTAGCTAATACCCAAATGCTCCACAGGTCCACACTAGATGTTCCACTCATTGCACTGCCACCTTTGAGTATCAATTAGCTTGTGTTCAGCACTTCCAAATAATTGATGTGCAGATGGAACTAAGTGTTGTTAAAGGTGTCAATTTTATGAAGACCTTCAAAAGAGTCAACCTTTCTGCTGTCATTACATGTTCTTCAATCACCACTTCATTCATGGTACGTACATGTACAATTGTTCACCACATAAAATTACTTGCAATAACAATTTCCATGTACTGTGTAGCATATTTGAATTCTCTAAACCAGTGTTTGTGTTCATGTTTGTGTGCATGTTAAATGATGCAGTTTAAATAGTGTGGCTAAATCTCCCTTGATTGTACCCCTTCATGATTAAATGATCACACATTACTCCTGTGGGTGTGATCATTCCCCACATTCGATGGCTTGTAATTTGTACTATAAGTAGAAGATTGGTTAACTGGCATGTGATAAACACAACTGTTGTGTTTTTCCGCCTGTTGTTTTTGACGTTGCGTTCATTGCTTTTGTCACCATAAGCTATTCTCTGTTGAAATTGATGGTGTGATAAGATTCAAAGCATGCTGGGTTGAGCAGGTGGAGCTAGCAGGAAGTACATGTATATTTGCATGGAAGAGAATAATTGTATGCTACTGTGACAGTTGTTTGTATTTGCTTTGGGTCACTGGGCTGGGTACTCGTAGTCCATAATGAAATGGAATGGCCTCCAGGTACCTGGAACCTATGGCTTGTATGCTAGTAGTGTTCTATGTATGTTGTGTGCACATGCAGTTGTATTAGATAATATCCAAATGCTCCACAGGTCCACTCAAGCTGTTCCACTCATAGCACTGCCATCTTGAAGCCAGTGGAGTGTCAATTAGCTTGTGTTCATCACTTCCAAATAATTGATGTGCAGGTGGAACTAAGTGTTGTTAAAGGTGTCAGTTTTATGAAGACCTACAAAAGAGTCAACCTTTCTGCCATCTTTCATGAAGCCAGTACCTCAGTCATCATTACCATTTCATTCATGGTACGTACAATTGTGCACCTCATAAAATCACCAAATGTACATGTACATGTACTACTGTGCAATAACATAGAACTCTCTAAACTTGCTGTAGGCAGTAATTGTATGCGTGGTGAATTATGCTTTCACAAATCTATGTGATTTGAAGAAAAATCGTGGTGAACATGCAGAGGGAATTTAAATTTTGTTACTTACAAGCAAAAGTAGCAATCGCTCCATTTTTTGAAAGAACAATCTGTGACATAATTAATCATGACTTGGGCCCAAGATGAATGTGGGGAGGGGACCTTCCCATGTATAAGGTAATATTCTTGTACATGTACATTTTTATGAATGACCATCATTTATATCGTGTCGCATTGTGTCAGTTTGTGTTTGTGCATGGTAATTATGCATGTGCACCAGCAGCCGTATTAGCTAATATCCAAATGCTCCACAGGTCCACACTATTCGCTCAAGCTGTTCCACTCATAGCACTGCCATCTTGAAGCCAGTGGAGTGTCATATAGCTTATGTTTATCACATCCAAATAATTGATGTGCAGATGGAGCTAAGTGTTAAAGGTTTTAATTTTATGAAGACCTACAAAAGAGCCAACCTTTCTGCTGTGATTACATGTACTTCAATCATGGTACGTACATGTACAATTGTTCACCACATAAAATCACTGTGCAATAACAATTTTCATGTACTGTGTAGCGTATTTGAATTCTCTAAACTAGTGTTTGTACATGTACATGTATGCATGTTAAATGATGCAGTTTAAATAGTGTTTAGATTTGTGGCTAAATCTCCCTTGATTGTACCCCTTCATGTTTAAATGATCATACATTACCCCTGTGGGTGTGATCATTCCCCACATTCGATGGCTTGTAATTTGTACTATAAGTAGAAGATTGGTTAACTGGCAAGTGATAAGCACAACTCCTCTGTTTCTCTGCCTGTGCTCTTTCTTGATTTTCGACTTTGCTTTCATTGCTTTTTGTCACCATAAGCTGTTCTCTGTTGAAATCGATGGTGTGATAATTTGCCAGTACTTAGGTTTCAAAGCATGCTGGATTGAACAGGTGGGGCTAGGAGGAAGTACATGTATGTGTCCATATTTGCAAGGAAGAGAACAATGGATACTACTACTGTGTGGCATGCGGTCAGCCAACAGATGGCTTTGTTGTAACTGTGCAGTTTGTGGTCAGAAAGAGGATCCCAATGTATGAACATGGAATTCCGCACTCAGAATAAAATGCCTTCAGTTACAATGTGTATTTGAACTATTTTTCAAAAACTTGAATGGTTGCGTAGCAGATGTCTAGACATTAATAATCCATCATCATTATTCTCAAAGGACAAGAAACTGGAGATGAAGGAAGCTGGTTGGTTCTCCAGTTCCCCTGGTAAAGCTGTGGACCTTGAGCTCCTAATAATGATAATGGATTTTTAAGGGGTGCAAACAAACAATCCAATATGAATTCTTGCTTCACAATAATAGTAATAGGAAGGATCAAAAAACAACGTTGCTATGAACGTTTGGCTGCCATAAGTCAGTTAGTTATCCCTGAGGTAACATTTTGTCGTAAAGACTAAAGGATTGATAGGCCATGCTTTTGCAGTTTGTATTCATACTGAAAATCAAAATCAAGTTGATCTTTAACCCTTTTGTTTCACGTGATTTCCATTCTCACTGAGCTCACCTTCATTGTCATTTGACAGATGTGCTGTCCCAGCCAAACGACTTGGATTGCGTCTAGTGAATGCGAGGGCTTAAGTCCAGAAAGTTGGCCGCAAAGCCTGCCTCTGTCTCATCGAATAAGTAAAAATACAGCAGAACAGAAGGTCACCTATATTTGTGATGTTATGAATGTAGTGTGTGTGTGTGTGTGTGTGTGTGTGTGTGTGTGTGTGTGTGTGTGTGTGTGTGTGTGTGTGTGTGCATGCATTTGTTTGGTTTATACATGTAGGTACACTGTATCCTTGCTAGTGTCACACCATACATGTCTTTATGCATTGTAGCATGGTTCCACACATGTTTCCCTCAACACCCTTACAGGAGACCTATGATGTCATCATTTCAGGACAGAGCAGAAAGAAACAAAAGCTGGAGAAGTCATCACATCGCAAGGTGATGTTGTATATGATGGGCTGGGTACCAGTGAAATGGAATGGCCTGGGTACCTGTAAACTATGGCCTGGATGTTTGTGGAGTCTTTGTTTGATCATCAAACTTTAGTAAACGTGCATGTACAGGTACTGTTGCTACATACAGTCACATAAATCACATATCACATTTTTATGAACAACATCAATGTTGTACATTACCTCATCATGTCAGTTATAGCGGGTGATTTTGTACATGTGCAGCTGTATTATATAATAACAAGTTAATATCTATAAGAGCCAACCTTATCAGCCATCATCCATGAAGCCAGTACCACTTCATTCATGGTACGTATAATTGTGCACCACGTAAGAAACATACATGTACATGTTTTAACCCCTTATGACTGGTTTCTGTTGGACACTGTCCTACATTCATGTATGTATGATTTGTATAATCCCTTCAGAATCATCAATTGCGCTCATCGTTGGAGAATAATGTTAGTGAAAGAATTACAGACATTGGATCAGCTGGTGGTGGGAGCCTAGAGGGTCCAAACAAAGGAAAGTGTACTGACCAAGAGATGCTTCTACATGTAGATATAGTCAATGGACCAAACCCCCAGGAAGGTGAGAAGAAACTGAAGGGGTCAGGTAGTGGCAAGGCTTCAGTTAGGAAGATGTGGCCAGGGAGAGATAAGCAATCAGGTGGACACAAGGAGTTGTGCAGAGATAATGCACCAGAAAAAGAGAAAGGACCTAATAGAGAGAACATCCATGAAGGCAGTCATTGCAGAAATAAGTGTACAGACATAAGCAAGACAAGTGACAGAGATAAAAAGCCTTACAGAGATAGAGACCCTGCCATGGATAAGGAACCAGACAGAGGTGATGGAATAGGCAGAGATAAGAAACCACTAGATAGAGACAAAGAGAACATACCTGATGGAGACAAGGGACACAATAATGGATGGATCAGGATGATAAACATATTGGTATGGGTTATTGTGAGTTATTGTGATGTACTAAGTGGTGATACAAGTAAGTGGTGATACAAGTATTTGTTGTGATGATGCATGTAGTCAGGGATTGATGTATTTTTAAATAAAGACTCCTGCAGTGCTTACATGTCGGGTCATTCCATGGGCTGTCAGGAAGTAATTGGACAGCACCCCTCAGATTTGTGTGCAATTTATCATATTTGCTTGACCTAATATGGATGTTACTTTAACGCATTAATCTCACGAGTGAATAATTAATTGTTTTCCACTTTAAAGAGTCATAACTCGCTTGAGCAGTTTTCATATACAAAAACAAAATTCTTGAGTATCACCCTGCAAGTGACCTAAATATTGAAAACCGTGCTGTATAAACATTAATTCTTTAACCCTTTCGCCTCCCACAGAAACATATTATAGTCGGATTGTACACTAAGAGAGCTTCAATTTGTACACTAAGAGAGCTTCAATGTGATGCCAACAATAGCCATACACGTTCTGTGAGTAGGGAGTTATGAGTCTTCAAAGTTGTAAAGAATTAATTATTCATGATGGTGTTGATTCGTAAACCACTCTTGAGATTTTAAAAATCAATGCGTTAAAGTAACATCCATATTAGGTCAAGTAACATCCATATTAGGTCAAGCAAGTATGATAAATTGCACACAAATCTGAGGGGTGCTGTCCAATTCCTTCCTGTCAGCCCATGGCCATAAAGGAGAATAGCATAATATAATACCAAAATTAATTAATTTTTTTCATGGCCTATTTAAGATTTGTGAGGTACATGTATCACCAAATATCGTTTCCATTGAGCACACTCTGGTCCTGTTATACAGATAGTATACTAAAGGAGAAAGGAGTCTACATGTACATATGAATTTGGTTTATGTTAGGCGGTACACTACAGCATTATCTACTACAGAGGTCATTTTTTATTGCTTGCCAATTGTACACTTGCTGATTCAAATGTTTTATTCTCATCACTAAAACTTATTAATAGTATTGCATCGTAATCATGGGTTATGTGAAAGATTACGCAGACTTACAAGTAAATAATTTTCAGATGGCTAAAAATTACTTAGTCATTTCATTTCTTTTTGATCACTATTGCCTACACTATCAGTGTTCCATCTAGTTAAAATGGATATGATTCTGAAACCATGAAATGTTTTAGAAGCTACATGTATCAAGGGAAAAGATATGATAATTATACTGTACTGTATCTTTATAGACCGTTAAATCTGTCCTTCTACATCCACTTTGCCCATGTGTAGTGCAAGGTAAACCTGCAATACTGCATTGCTATGTTTCCGATGGGAATTGTTATAATTTCCATGGATCAATGCAGATATGAATAAAAGCAAAAAGTATATACATGTATATGTACATGCCAGCACATTGGAAAATGCTAAAGCAAATTTATGAGCAAAATATGGTCAAGGTTGCATGATTGCTGTCATGTATTAACATTCCCATTATAAGCTCCATTAACTTGCAATGTAATCTCAACCCATTTTCCTCTGTGCCCCCCCACCTCCTAATTTATTGCCAGATCATTTCTAATGGTGGTCATAGCCAGGATCATCGAGGATTGCATACTACTAAAATTATACCTGTACTTGGTTTGCTGTAGCTGTTGTTGTCTGCGTGTTATGTACATGCACATATACAATACCTACCCTTCTCATACCATTAAACTACAACATTGCTTACCATGTTATGTTTCTCTAGAG
Organism: Eunapius fragilis; assembly: GCA_963681505.1. Taxonomy (NCBI): domain Eukaryota; kingdom Metazoa; phylum Porifera; class Demospongiae; order Spongillida; family Spongillidae; genus Eunapius; species Eunapius fragilis. The sequence continues at coordinate 4,699,461 of OY811974.1, read as the reverse complement.
TGAATGTTTATGGACAAAGAAATGTACTGCAGTCTCTTTCTTGTGGCGACTTGTGTTCCTTCTAATGCTAATCCCCATCATCAGTAAGTAAAAGTATACTGTGGTCCAGGCAATAGTTTTGTTTGATGCATTCTGACTCTCAATGTTTATGACAGGTGTTTGTAGCACATGCTGGTACTTGTTAGCTTATAGGTGGGCTGTGGGGTACACCGAGGCATAACTTGCCAAAATTGTAAATACATGTTTATATTGATGCAATGCTACTTAGGAACATCACCATGACGTCATATAATAGTAACCATTATAACTGCTGGTAGGGGTAATTAATTGTCCAAGTAAATAATCCAAATTGGGATTTATCTTTCAGATGAATCTACTTTTTAAAACAATCTTTTGTTTACAAATGTATATGGATATTGTGTCTATAACTTTATAGGAGGGATCTTTTTTGTGTAGTTGTTGTGTAGTTCAGGAGCAATTTGTATTCTGTATCTCTCTTTCATTAAGAACCCGAGTCAGATAAGTCCTTTAGGAATTCCATTTTGTGGTTCGAACATCTTTTGAACCTTTCCTTAGGCAGCCAGTGTATTTTCATACATACATGTATAATGCATCATCTGCATATGCATTACTAATAAGGTTAGCTATTTGAACTTGGCTATAGTAACAACATGTCCATAGTTCAGTATTTCTCCGTGTTCCCACTGTGTTCCCACCATATTCTAACAATGTTTTTCTCATCACTGACTTTTATGAAGTTCAAAAAGCCGTTGCTCTATACAACAAAGGCTGATACCATTATTCATGTGCCCTTGCCTTTAGGTCTAATTGTCTGCATGTCAGATTGACCCCATTGTATTATCTGATGATCATAAGAACTGAAAATCGATTCATCATGAAATATAAATACATTTCTTTCACCATGAATTGCTTGTGAGCACCTGGAGGTAGAGGGGAACCACTGAGCTGCCTCTGATGGGGGAGCATTCCGACTGTTGAGGAAGACTAACCTCACAATGAACTTATTAAGCATCTTCCCTCTTATGCTCATTAATGTATATTACTTTTTTTACCTTAATGACTTTGAAACCCAGGTGGTGGAACCATTTTTGTGCAGTCTCAATTCTAATGTGTCGTTGATAGTTAAGTTCAAGGTTTAAAGGACTTCTTTTACTTACTTTTAAAATGTAACTATGTTGTCATGTTTGGAGAACCGATCCTGTTTGCATTTCTCTAACATCCAAACAGTTCAGATTCCATATAGCACCACTTCTAAAGTGCTTGCCTTGCATGGAATCCAGAAATGAATTTTCGTTTAACAAAAAAGTAGCCTTCCATCCACTAAAGGTGTTTTCGCCATTTATGTGGGAAGCTTCAGAAATTAACTTTAGTTGCCTGACCAATATGTCATGAAGCAGCACATATGACATCTTGAAATGTCTATGCAAAGCCTGCACCCACTTTTGAGCATGCAAATGTATTGCCTCTTGTTTTCATCTTCATATGCTTCGAAGCACGAGCATCATTCAGCTGACCCTTTCTCTTTGATATCAGTGGCATTGTTGGCAAGCTAAAAAGTTATATAATCTGTACATGTAACAGTAACCCTGTGGTTGATGACAAAAGTTGTGCTAAGTGTACACACAACAATTCTGCCTCTTTATTGTTACCTTTCATTGTTATGTCACTTTTTGTCTCAAAGAAAGGGACCAGAACCAGATTAATAATCACATTTGTGCATTTAAGATTATGTAATCAATTGATTTGATTAGACAATTCATAGCATTGTAACATATCACTCACAAAAGCAGTATTTCAATATGGCAAGTCGGCTAAAAATGAAGTGTTTACTTATATTTGGTTGCTATGCTCATGAGCTAAAAACCTTGTTGAACCCTATAACAAATGAAATGTTTGTTGTTATCTAATTGCATCATGAGATGTAAGCGCTGATTTCACTATTGTTGATACAACCATTTGTTACACACACCAGGTGCTGGTAATGTTATCATCTCACCATCAAATGACTATACAACATTTGAGAACAATACATCAACATTTACCTTCAATTGTTCTGGAAATGGGACAATATTGTTCTGGACAGTGGATGGGTACCAAACTGGTGCACTATATGTAGTCAGTAAAGGAATACAGCCTACACCCTTCATTGTGTCACCAGATGGACTTACTGTATCCTCTCAGCTCATTGTTCCCACCACCAAAGCTAACAGAAACATTACAGTGATCTGTAATGTGGCGAATACATCATATCAGCCTCACCCAAGTAATCCAGTGAGGCTCACTCTCCAAGGTACAGCATACAATGTAACACATATTTTGGTAATGGTATTGATGCAAGTACATCTAATGTACCAGGCTCTATTTCTCTGGTCCCAAGCCAGAGCTTCAAAGTGAAGCTATTTGATCACGATACACATGGTTTTTATATATCATTTTCTGTACTAACTATGTGTATCACAATCAAATAGCTTCACTTAGAGGCTCTGGACCAGAATTCGACTTTGGCAGAGTGCTACTTACATGTACGTACATGTAGAGTAAGATGTATAAAGTACAGAATGTACTGTATGTATGTTGCCAGTGTCCAATAGACTTGGTGTCTGACTGTACATTGTACAAATATCAGGAAGCTAGCTGTAATTACAAATGACCTGGTAATTACTTAGCACGGCTGCATGTACAGTGAAACATGCCTGCAGGGGTGGATATAGTGGTCGGACATCGGACAAAATCCGACCAAAACTGTACAATGTCAGCCCAAACTTCCCATTGTCGGACAAAAGTGCCGATCGTTTTTTAATGTAATTCACAAGTGTGGAATTGATTGTTTGTACAAACATAACCACTGAAAATCGTTTGTATAGACATAAACCACATGAAGCGGTATTAAATTCATAGTTACCTAGATTAGCAAAGTTTGCTACGTACAGTCTGACCTCGTTAAGAGCGCCACGTTTGTTCCCTGCGCTCTTACCATACTTAGGGCATAGATTGCACATTGTAGACATAGATAATGTTAGTACCCGCATTAACCGTGAATACAATTTTCAATACATCTAACGAGGTAATGCGCTTATAACGAGTGCGCTCTTAACGAGGTCAGACTGTAGCGCTACAGTACTGCGTGTACATCTATAAAGCCAACGATCGTAAAATGCATAGTTACATGTACGGGAAATGTTCCAAACCAATTAATGCACGCAAATAGGAATTATTAATCGTTTGTTCAAAATGGCCACGAAGCGGTCCAAAAGGCAGGCATCATTTGCGTCAGTCTGAAGATCAGATGTGATGAATTGTGTTGCAGTGTATTGTGCAGAATGATTATTTTATTTACACCATACTGAGGTTTATGATAATGTATTTAAAAGGACATATTTATAATTAGCAATGTCAGACCATGTCCGACCTACTCCCAATATGGTCTGACATTATGTCAGGCCATTTCTGAAACCTTATATCCACCCCTGTGCCTAAGTGGTCACCTGAGCACCTGCAGGCCTTATAAGGCCACATGAGGCCTGTCCCTAGTGTAATGCGCACGCCTAGTAGTCAGAATGCTATTTCAACAGAACATGCACAATATATAGAATATAAGTCTTTCTAGATCATTCTATAACCTTCCAGGTGCAATTGCATGTGCATGTCATGTGCCCTTAGGTGTGGACTAAATGTAAAACATTTTAAATTGTTGTTATTTTTTATATTTGGAGTAAAAAGTGGTCGGGTTAAACCCCAACCGGCCCGACCATTTGCGCCGGACCTGAGCTAGCTGAGCAGCTACATAAAACCCTTCAAGCTACCACATACCTGACAAAGGTATGTGTTAGTGTGAAGAGATTCAAAGACATGCCACTTTTTTAGGGTCTCGCGTAAGGGGTCATAAAAGCTGTTATTCTACGGTATTGGTTTGCACTGCTATAGGATTGTATGTGTATGAATGGGTAGGAGTGGACAAAGGAGTTATCAACTGATACAACAATGCAACTTTATATCTTTGTGAAGAAGATTGCTTTCAAATTTGGTGGCAGGGTGATCTCCTGAAATTTAACATCCACTGAGGAGGTGGGAAGGGTGACAGGGTACATGTGGAGAAAGTAAACAATTTCTAATATATATTATATCATGTGGCATACATGTAGCTGCACATACATGTCCAGGTATCCTGTGAACTGAACAAATCAATAGAGACAGAACTTGTCAATGTACATGTAACATGTACACACCAAATTGAACACCCCAGCCTTACAGTGTATGGTGGTTATCTAAACTCTTAACATCAGCACTGTTCTAGTGAGAACATTGTTACAACAGAGAAACAGTGTGTCACGAATTGTTGAAAATATAACGTCAATTGCATTATCTTTCCCATTGTTATTATGATCTAATAATATAATCAACTATCCCATATATAATATTTATATCACCTGAATATTTTGGGCTCTTGACTTCCTGTTTACATACAGTACAAATTATATCGTTAATCGTTAATTCTATGCCTTAGTAATTGATTTAATTCCCTATGGGGGACATGTACCCAGAACAGTCAATACTACAGCTTGCATTATATGCCAAACCTTTGGTGAGTATCAGGGTTATGTCCCTCATGCATGTGCACGGAGCCAGGGGGCAGTGAGAGTGTGTGTCACCATGTGGGGGATCACCCAAAGGTGATGTAGATCTAAACTGGATGTCTGGACAGGAAGGCAGGCAAAAAAAGTAGCACCAGTACTTTTGTGAGAACTCGTGGCTCAGCTGCCCAACGCCACATTAATATGTCACCAGGGTTGCCTCACCACACCGGCTCACACATAAGATACACATAAGGTACATTATATCGGCGCCAGTAAGGGGAGCAATTAACTGCAGTTAACTACTTTAACCTTCATTTGATCCTCTATGGTGGAGGTGTGATGGACATGTACAGAACCAGAACACTATAACCTATGGCAAACATTGGTGGGTGCCAGGGTCATGCCCCTCCTCCAAGGGGTGGTGAGGGTGTGTGTGAGGATACTTTCATTGTAGTAATAGTAAAGTAGACATTAAGGAACAGCCAACATACAGTACACATGTACTGTAATTCCTACCAAACTATCAATTTTGAGCCTCCAATAGAAAGATACAAGGCCTATATAGAACTATTGACGTACATGTATCCCTTATGTTGTGTGCATCTATCGGGCACTAAAAAAAAACAATCATATCCCATAGCAGGTAAATCTAATTGGAAGTACACATACACACTTACGACCTTTCAAGAGGTGTATATTGTGCAGGTCACTGTGGTAAAGGTTCAAATTTCTTGTACATGCATGTATACATGTAGATGTAATTATTGTCATTACCTGCTTTGTACTGTACATGTATTTTTGTTCATGTAAATCCTGCAGGTACTTATATTTTCCCTATCTAGGCATCCTTCCTCCACCACTGCAGTTCAATGTTAGTTCAACCAACACTACCATAGTGCTCTCCTGGGTTGCACCACCATCTCTTGAAGTTTCAACCCCTCCCACTATATCTCATTATGTACTTGGTAACAATGTCACCAACATTACAAAGACCATCAGTAATCCACCAGGATGCAGGCCTAATGTGCCTTGTAATTCATCACTTAATCTTTCTGATCCATCACTTGTAATAAATAATGGATTCTATGGAGAGCAAAATACAACTGTCTTGGACTATAATGGTACAATTCTGTTTACATTGTTTGCTGTAAATGGAGCTGGAGACGGAAATTCAACCACACGTACATGTATCTACATAACTCCAAAGAGGAAACTGACATGTTAGTTTACAATATTTCATTATTCTTGTATGTTTTATTGAAAAATCAGGCTTGTGCAGTTTTTACTATTTTCTTACCCTCCTGTATTTATCACTTACCTTGTATAATATTACATTAATGTGTATCCCACGCTAATTAATTATACTAAAACATTTGAATGAAGTATAGATATTGATATTTTACTCTCTCTCCTTTTGCAATAGCCAAGGTCTTTTCTCTAAGCCCAACAGTACAGACAACAGGAAATACATCTAACATTTCGGATATCACCAGTGGACCTACTCCCAAACTATCTACTAAAGGTTAGCATTAATTTTCATGTGATGTGGTTTTGAATTGATTTTGTCTTGTTTTTCAGGAATAAAAATAGCACTCTCAGTTCTAGTAGTGATGATAATTGCGGTTGTCACGGGGATACTTACATGTATATGTATATATATATATATATCAGGAGAAGGAAAGGTACCAGTAAGTCATAGCTAATGTAGCATATATGCCATCACATGTGTACTTATCATCATGTAGCTTCTGGGATGATTACATCTCATGATACTCCACCTGAATATTACATATATGTTCGATCATCTGATGTCATGAGGTAAGTCATTGCTGTTACACTGCATACCATTCAAAATGTTCCCATCATATCAAGATTGGATGAAGATCCATATTTTGTTCCTGTGCTGCACCTTCAAAGAAACAATGATCAGAGTAACCAAAATGGCTCACTGCCATATCAAAATAAGGTTAGTTATATGCATCACTTTGTTAAACTAATATACATGTTTTTAAAATTTCTCATACTATATATGTGGTCACAAAGTATATTTTTCAAGTTTTCAAATTATTTCATGTTCTAAGAGACACCTCTTGCCTCTGCAAAACATCTTTCTTACACACTGGATATTAGTCTGTCCATCATGGAGTTACAGTGACCTGAATTTTAAATTATCTAGGTCCATGATAGATTTAGCAATATAATTCTTAACAAAAGGGAGAAGGATTTAGCATGCATTGTGGAACAATTGTTTCATTCCAGCCATGATGCACCATGTTTTCAGTTTGTACCAGAGGACTGTTGTTGCATACATTCAGTTTGTACCAGAGGACTGTTGTTGCATACAAATTTGTACTGTAGGTACAAAGGCCATTGATGTTATAGATGTATGCTTATTTGAAATAGTGCATGATATTCCATAAGATATGCCAGGGACGAAAGAATTAGAGTTTTAATTAACCTAAATTGGTTGGAATATTTTTAACAGTGTCATTGATTATTAAAAAATCGATGTGATAATCATTAATGTCTGCACAGAAACTGTAGCGGATTCTATTTCACTTGCATGCTTAGCTATCATAATTACTTTAATGGAACAACACAGGGTTCTCTGTATGCAATCTCTCAAATGTACACTTCCTCTTCAACAGGAAGCTCAAAGTGTACTTCACGGAAGTTCAAGCTCAAGTCTGCAACCATCACCTTCACCTCCTGAACAGTCACCCTCACCTCCTGAACAGTCACCCTTACCTCCTGAGCAGTCACCTTCACCTCCTGAACAGTCACCTTCACCTCCTGAACAGTCACCTTCACCTCCTGAGCAGTCACCTTCACCTCCTGAACAGTCACCCTTACCTCCTGAACAGTCTCACCTCCTGAACAGTCACCCTTACCTCCTAATGGCACAGGAGGTAAATGAGGGACAGAATGGTGGACATGTTATGCTGCTGCAGTATACTAATTAACTATTTAGATGAGTCATATTAGTGGTTTTGCTCCTGTACTGATTTAACCTTTGAACTGTGCCCATTGAATATACTTGAAATGTAGCTCATTAAATTTGCTACAGTTATAAATTGAAAAACTCTACTTACATATTTAATAATGTCTTGTTTCTAGCGCGATCCAACCTAGCAACATGAGTTACATGTCTCCCCACATCCTTTATCCCATGTACCCTTACCCCTCCTCCCCACCCCTTACCCTCCTCCCTACCTCTTACCCCTCTTCCCCACCCCTTACCCCTCCTCCCTACCCCTTACCCCTCCTTCCCTCGATCCATGTACCTTTTTTTCATCATAGAATTTGAACTTCTTGTTGTCCTTGGAGAGGTACACTGTGTGCTTGTTGGGCTGTTCCAGGCTTTGTAATCACCGGGGCGATTAATTAAAGTTGCTGCCAAGCAACACCACTGGGAGGTGTGGACACCCTGTACCCCTGCAGCTGGGAGGTGTGGACACCCTGTACCCCTGGGAGGTGTGGGCACCCTGTACCCCTGCAGCTGGGAGGTGTGGACACCATGTACCCCAAGGGGGGGGGGGGGGTGTGGGCACACTGTACCCTGGGGGGTGTGGACACCCTGTACCCTTGCATGGGAGGTTGTGGGCACCCTGTACCCCTGGGAGGTGTGGACACCCTGTACCCTGGCCTGGGAGGTGAACCACAAAATGCACCTGCAGTTGGTTAAAGAAGTTGTGCTGCTCATCAAAGTGGCATGGTGTGATGTTCCCAGCCTGACCAATCAGCAGGAGGTTTGAGGTCAGCTGTCCCCAGTTGTACCTCTTCTTCCTCTCATTCAGCCACTGCCAGTTGAAGTGCACAAAGTCATGTTTGATCTGCTCCCCTGCGGCATCGGTGAGGGCATCCTGGTAGTAGACAGCCTCACTGTCATTGCTGGCCATCCTCTTCCTCAGCTCATGTGATGGAATGCACGTATATAATGTCAATACTCAGCTCAAAAACTGCCCAAAACGAAGTATTACACGCAATTTATATATCTAACCGCGCATGCGTATTTAATTAAATTGTTCTTTGGTGACAGCATCCGTCACACATCATCCTCCGTCTGTTGCAGCAAACTATCTTGCTGCACGAGACAATGCATCTGCATTCTTGTTGTGATCCCCAGCTCTGTAAACAACCGTGTATTGGTATGGTTGAAGTGCTAAACTCCATCTACACAGGCGAGGGTTATTATCCTTGTCTGTCGAGCCATTCGAGCGATCTGTGATCGGTCTGAATTACAAAACTCCTTCCCAGCAGATAAACTCTGAAGACATTGACCGCTAGCCTTATAGCCAAGCATTCCTTCTCGATAACGGAATAACGCTCCTCTCTAGGTAGAAATTTTCTACTGTAGTAGTAGACTGGGTGTTCTTCCCCGTCATCACCTTGCTGGCAAAGCACCGCCCCAACTCCTCTGTTGGACGCATCCGTATGTAATATGAAGGGTCTTCCAAAGTCTGGACTACTTAAGACGGCTGCAGAGCATAGTAGTTTCTTCAGCTTCTCAAATGCCTTTCTTGCCTCGTCATTCAGCTTGAGTGAATTCGGAAGAGCCTTCTTGGTTAGATCCGATAAGGGTGCTGCGATAGTCGCATAGTCCGGTATGAACTTCCTATTATAACCGGTAAGTCCCAGAAAAGTCCTGATCTCCCGTTTAGTTTCCTAATGGGTAGGAGTGGACAAAGGAGTTATCAACTAAACAATGTCTAATATATTTATATCGTGTGGCATACATGTAGCTGCACATACATGTCCAGGTATCCTGTGAACTGAACAAATCAATAGAGACAGAACTTGTCAATGTACATGTACATGTCCTACCCACAATCCTATACCAGCATAATGCTCTAACTGTTAGCCACCAGTATCAGCATGTTTCAGGTTGGGAACTCTGAGGGTTTCTGAGATGTGAGGTAAATTAAATATTAGTGCCCTTACAAAGTGTTTACAAAGTGTTCAAAGTATAACTGCCATATTGGGCAGTAGTTTACACAAGCACTTTGTCACTACCACATTAAGCAATGATTTTTCACCCTATTTATTTCTATGGCTGAATCTGGCTGAATGATGCGGTTCTTTTTGTTAAAATGCTGTATATTATGATAGAATTGAATGCGCGCGATTTGTGTGAAGTTCTTTGTGTCGTGTATTGCGCGGGCGCATCTAATGGACCATTTATACACGTGACTTTGAACGGTCGTACATCATAAGCGTCTTGAATTGGCTGATAGCTTGCTTTGCATACTTGGAGAAGCTTTTGGAGACGATTCCAACAACGAAGGCATTGAAAGGGTCACACCAGAAGAAGAGGAGCTCCTGCTACTAAGAACGGGCCAGGTCGTACCAGAAATATGTAGCAGATCCTCTCCAAAAGCAAATCCTCTCCAAAAGCTTCTCCAGGTGTGCAAGCAAGCTATCAGCTTTTTCAAGACGCTTATGATGTACGACCGTTCAAAGTCACGCGTATAAATGGTCATTAGATGCGCCCACGCAATACACGACATTAAGAACTGGACAACTTCACACAAATTCAATTCTATAATAATATACTGCATTTTAACAAAAAGACCCGCCATTCAGCCATAGAAATAAATAGGGTGAAAATTCATTGCTTAATGTGGTGGTGACAAAGTGCTTGTGTAAACTACTGCCCAATATGGCAGTTATACTTTGAACACTTTGTAAACATTTTGTAATGGCACGTATATTTTACCTCACATCTCTGAAACCCTCAGAGTTCCCAACCTGAAACTTGCTGATTCTGGTGGCTAACAGTTAGAGCATTATGTTGGTATAGGGTTGTGGGCAGGATCTTAAGAAACTTTTTGCCAGGGTCAAATAAAAGTTCCACAAGTTATAAAGTACTTTTTAACATGTTGGTTTCATTCTTTTTTTCCAATAATTATACCTAACCACCACCTATGTACATGGTACCAAATAGTGTTGCATTATAGCGCATACCACAAAGAATAGCCCATCTGTAAGCAGAAATGCCCCGTGTTTACATAAGCATTGCTAAACATGGTATGAATTAAATCAGTCACAGTTTATCACTGTTAATAACAGAGACTTCAAAATGCATGTATGCACATCTAAATATGATACCATCCATGTGGTAGAGTGATAAACAACATCATGGCAAAAGTTGATCCCTCTGATGTGACTTTACCCCATAACTTCTCACTCACTGACCACACCCATAGACCCTTTTCACAGCTTAGTACATTAACCCCACAACTTCTCCCTCACAGCCGCACCCATAGCCCCTGATTGTGGTTTAGTACATTAACCCCACAACTTCTCACTCCCTGACCACACTCATATACCCTGTTTGCGGCTTAGTGCATTAACCCCACAACTTCCCACTCCCTGACCACACCCATCAACGCTGTTTGCGGCTTAGTGCATTAACCCCACAACTTCCCACTCCCTGACCACACCCATCGACGCTGTTTGCGGCTTAGTACATTAACCCCACAACTTCTCACTCACTGGACCACGCCCATAAACCCTCTTTGCAGCTTAGTACATTAACCCCACAATGATTTCTATCAACATTCACTACTGTAACTCACAATTACAAGCTGCGGCTTCTAATCGAGACTACAAACATGAATTCCTCTCACAAAAAGCCTAGCACCGACGTAATGACATACCCTGGCCTCACACCAGATTTTTTTTATTGCAATGCTTGTTGATCCAAGCATGTGTGAAACATTCAACCACTGTTTTGGCGATGCTGATATTTTTATGTAAGAAACTTTTTGCCAGGGTCAAGTACAGTTCCACACGTTATAAAAGACCTTTTAACATGTTGGTTTCATTTTTTTTTTACAATAATTATACCTCACCACCACCTACATGTATGTACATGGTACCAAATAGTGTTGCATTATAGCGCATACCACAAAGAATAGCCCATCTGTAAGCAGAAACACCCCGTGTTTACATAAGCATTGCTAAACATGGTATGAATTTAATCAGTCACAGTTTATCAGTGGTTAATAACAGAGACCTCAAAATGTATGTATGCACATCTAAATATGGTACCATCCATGTGGTAATGTGATAAACAACATTGGACAATGTCATGGCAAAAGTTGATCCCTCTGATGTGACTTTACCTGTAGGGTTAATGACCAGTAGTGAGGTGTGAGTGGATTAGGTGAGATGTGTTTAGAAGACAGCTGCTTAGAGGTTTACTTGTTTACAGGAAATCAAATATGTTAAATTCCTGACATAAAGATCCTCAACACCTGTGTGCGTACATGTATATGAAGCTAACAAGAAATAATAAAATTGCTATGAAGTTCAAGCACTCAATAACCAGTAGCATTACCCTTCAGTTCTATAGGTGTCACTGTCTTCCAAACGGCCTTGATCCCTCTAATAAATTCTTCCTTGTTTTTATAGGCTTCACCTCTCTCCGCATATACTCCTTCAATTCATGCCATAGGTTTTCAATAGGATTGAGGTCAGGTGATTCAGCAGGGGTCCTCCACCAGTTGACTTCCTTCTCCTTCAAAAACTGCTTAGATGTGTGTTTTGGATCGTTATCAGCCATGAAACGATGTGAGGTTGGAAAATTCCGTGCTAGGGAACGGCAGTAAGGTCGTCTCCAAGATGTTAACATAGAGCAGAGAATCCATAATCCCTTCAAATGTGCACAGTTTAGCTGGTCCTTTCAAGCTGATTGTCCCCCAAACATGTACTTTAGATGTCAGGGTTTAGGGTTAGGGTCTGACGCAAAACGAGTGCTTGGCTAGACGAGTGTGTTTTATACCGACATAGAGAGGCGGAAGTTTTTGCTGTTAGATATGAATAGTGCAACGATGCGCTGAAGAGTCGTAGTGACGATAGTTTCCTGCCATGTCCGAAAACTACGTAGATCCAGAACCTGAGGTACCACCAGGAAATGATGACGAAGTCCAAGTGCCTGTGTGTGCATGTATATTGCCTAACCACAATCATTTACACGCACAACAATAACAAGCAGCTCCCAGTGACCTGGAAGAGGAAATTGAAATTCATGAAACCCAGAGATAAGGATGTATCAAATGATAGACCTTTGATTGTGATATCACCTCAGTAGAAGTAGATTCCAGTGCTACCATCAATTTCAATAGACCTGTTTCACATTGATCCAGGTACAATGCCTGGTGGATTTTCAGTAAATTGTTTCCAGATCATCCCTAGTTGTGCAGCAGACAAATCTGTATGCATCACAAATAATATGCTGCCACCATGCATCACAAGTGTGCTACCCCCATGTGTCACAAGTGTGCTACCCCCATGCATCACAAGTGTGCTACCCGCATGCGTCACGAGTGTGCTACCCCCATGCGTCACAAGCATGCTACCCCATGCATCACAAGTGTGCTACCCCCATGCATCACAAGTGTGCTACCCCCATGCGTCACAAGTGTGCTACCCCCATGGGTCACGAGTGTGCTACCCCCATGCATTACAAGCATGGTACCCCCATGCGTCACAAGCATGGTACCCCCATGTGTCACAAGTGTGCTACCCCCATGCGTCACAAGTGTGCTACCCCCATGCGTCACAAGTGTGCTACCCCCATGCGTCACAAGTGTGCTACCCCCATGCGTCACAAGTGTGCTACCCCCATGCGTCACAAGTGTGCCACCCCATGCGTCACAAGTGTGCTACCCCCATGCGTCACAAGTGTGCTATCCCCATGCGTCACAAGTGTGCTACCCCCATGCGTCACAAGTGTGCTACCCCCATGCGTCACAAGTGTGCTACCCCCATGCGTCACAAGTGTGCCACCCCCATGCGTCACAAGTGTGCTACCCCATGTGTCACAAGTGTGCTACCCCCATGCATCACAAGTGTGCTACCCGCATGCGTCACGAGTGTGCTACCCCCATGCGTCACAAGCATGCTACCCCATGCATCACAAGTGTGCTACCCCCATGCGTCACAAGTGTGCTACCCCCATGGGTCACGAGTGTGCTACCCCCATGCATTACAAGCATGGTACCCCCATGTGTCACGTGTGCTACCCCCATGTGTCACAAGTGTGCTACCCCCATGCGTCACAAGCATGGTACCCCCATGCGTCACAAGTGTGCTACCCCCATGCGTCACAAGTGTGCTACCCCCATGCGTCACAAATGTGCTACCCCCATGCGTCACAAGTGTGCTACCCCCATGCGTCACAAGTGTGCTACCCCCATGCGTCACAAGTGTGATTCCCCCATGTGTCACAAGTGTGCTTCCCCCATGCATCACAAGTGTGCTACCCCCATACGTCACAAGCATGGTACCCCCATGCGTCACAAGTGTGATTCCCCCATGCGTCAGAAGTGTGCTACCCCCATGCATCACAAGTGTGCTACCCCCATGCGTCACAAGTGTGCTACCCCCATACGTCACAAGTGTGCTACCCCCATGCGTCACAAGTGTGCCACCCCCATGCGTCACAATTGTGCTACCCCCATGCGTCACAAGTGTGCTACCCCCATGCGTCACAAGCATGGTACCCCCATGCGTCACAAGTGTGATTCCCCCATGTGTCAGAAGTGTGCTACCCCCATGCATCACAAGTGTGCTACCCACATGCGTCACAAGTGTGCTACCCCCATACGTCACAAGTGTGCTACCCCCATGCGTCACAAGTGTGCCACCCCCATGCGTCACAAGCATGGTACCCCCATGTGTCACGTGCGCTACCCACATGCGTCACAAGTGTGCTACCCCCATGCGTCACAAGTGTGCTACCCCCATGCGTCACAAGTGTGCTACCCCCATGCGTCACAAGTGTGCTACCCCCATGCGTCACAAGTGTGCTACCCCCATGGGTCACAAGCATGGTACCCCCATGTGTCACGTGCGCTACCCAGATGCGTCACAAGTGTGCTACCCCCATGCGTCACAAGTGTGCTACCCCCATGCGTCACAAGTGTGCTACCCCCATGCGTCACAAGTGTGCTACCCCCATGTGTCACGTGCGCTACCCACATGCGTCACAAGTGTGCTACCCCCATGCGTCACAAGTGTGCTACCCCCATGCGTCACAAGTGTGCTACCCCCATGCGTCACAAATGTGCTACCCCCATGCGTCACAAGTGTACTACCCCCATGTGTCACAAGTGTGCTACCCCCATGCGTCACAAGTGTGCTACCCCCATGCGTCACAAGTGTGCTACCCCCATGCGTCACAAGTGTGCTACCCCCATGCGTCACAAGTGTGCTACCCCCATGCGTCACAAGTGTACTACCCCCATGCATCACAAGTGTACTACCCCCATGTGTCACAAGTGTGCTACCCCCATGCGTCACAAGTGTGCTACCCCCATGCGTCACAAGTGTGCTACGCCCATGCGTCACAAGTGTGCTACCCCCATGCGTCACAAGTGTGCCACCCCCATGCGTCACAAGTGTGCTACCCCCATGCGTCACAAGTGTGCTACCCCCATGCGTCACAAGTGTGCTACCCCCATGCGTCACAAGTGTGCTACCCCCATGCGTCACAAGTGTGCTACCCCCATGCGTTACATGTGTGCTACCCCCATGCGTCACAAGTGTGCTACCCCCATGCGTCACAAGTGTGCTACCCCCATGCGTCACAAGTGTGCCACCCCCATGCGTCACAAGTGTGCTACCCCCATGCGTCACAAGTGTGCTACCCCCATGCGTCACAAGTGTGCTACCCCCATGCGTCACAAGTGTGCTACCCCCATGCGTCACAAGCATGGTACCCCCATGTGTCACGTGCGCTACCCACATGCGTCACAAGTGTGCTACCCCCATGCGTCACAAGTGTGCTACCCCCATGCGTCACAAGTGTGCTACCCCCATGTGTCACAAGTGTGCTACCCCCATGCGTCACAAGTGTGCTACCCCCATGCGTCACAAGTGTGCTACCCCCATGGGTCACAAGTGAGCTACCCCCATGTGTCACAAGTGTGCTACCCCCATGCGTCACAAGTGTGCTACCCCCATGCGTCACAAGTGTGCTACATGCGTCACAAGTGTGCCACCCCCATGCGTCACAAGTGTGCTACCCCCATGCGTCACAAGTGTGCTACCCCCATGCGTCACAAGTGTGCCACCCCCATGTGTCACAAGTGTGCTACCCCCATGCGTCACAAGTGTGCTACCCCCATGCGTCACAAGTGTGCCACCCCCATGTGTCACAAGTGTGCTACCCCCATGCGTCACAAGCATGGTACCCCCATGTGTCACGTGTGCTACCCCAATGTGTCACAAGTGTGCTACCCCCATGCGTCACAAGTGTGTTACCCCATGTGTCACAAGTGTGCTACCCCCATGCGTCACAAGTGTGCTACCCCCATGTGTCACAAGTGTGCTACCCCCATGCGTTACAAGTGTGCTACCCCGATGCGTCACAAGTGTGCTACCCCCATGCATCACAAGTGTGCTTCCCCCATGGGTCACAAGTGTGCTACCCCCATGCATCACAAGCATGCTACCGCATGCATCAAGAGTGTGCTACCCTCATGCACCCCCATTGTCACAAGCATGCCACCCTCGTGCGTCGCAACCATTGGCTACCACTATAACTAAACGTACTAAAAAGATATCCATGACAGTCCAATGGCTCAAAAAAGAATTATCAATACCACAACTTCCAAACGCTTGTACAAAAAGGTTGTCTGTGCTTAGTAACACTCTTATATACTTACTTTTCAGAGGACAAAAACAGTTTCCATCTGCCTGCGCTTCTCTGCATCCATGTCCACCAGAGCGTCTGATTGGAATATCATTACCAAAGCGCTAGTCACCTTCTCTAGACCGTATAACCAATCGGGTGGCATTAGTGTGTACCTGAACAACGGAATCAATTCAATTTTCAAAAATGTTGGACATAGGAAAGTCATTTTGTTCACATCAAAAGCGGTGGCTCTAAAAAGAATAATCCATCGTCAATACTCCAACGATACCCTTCGATAACGCAGGCTTCCACACAATCCGCGCGTACAAACAGATTGTCTTATACTTCTTACCACTCTCATATACTTACCTCTCAATAAGACGTCAGCAGTCTCCATCTGCCTGCTTCACAGTGCCCGTGTCAACCAGTGCGTCTAATTGAACACCTCGATCCGCGCGTTAGTAATTATACCTAAAGCGTACAGCCGATCGGCTGGCATTAGCGTGTACCTGAAAAACTGATCTATCCCATTTCAAAAAGTCGCACATAGAAAAGTTGTTCAGTTCAAAAGTTGTCAGGCGCCAATCGCAAGATATCTAAAATTAAATTATCCACAAAATTAATTCCGCGGTTACGTACAGATAGCGTCAATGAATATCCGCGGGTAAACCAAGATGTCACAAGTCCTGAATAATACACATGGTACACATGCTTGTACATGCACCTAGCAAACTTACTGTATTGATGTTTAGAACACCTATTTCTTGAGATGTAGTATTTCTCACTCCTTTTGCAATAGCCAAGATCCCTCCCCCAAGCCCAACAGTACAGACAACAGGAAATACATCTAACATTTCGGATATCACTAGTGCACCTAAGTCTCCAAACCTATCTAATGGTTAGCATTCATTTTCTTGTGTTTTGGTATTTAATAGATTTTTGTTTTTTATTTCAGGAATAATTGCATTAATAATCCTGCCAGTTACAGTAGTGATGATAGCTGCAGTTGTCATGGTGATGCTTCTGGTAGTCATATATATCAAGAGGAGAAAAGGTAAGTCATAGCTAGTATTTAGACAATAGCGGAAGTGATTTGCGCAATCTGATTGGTCAATTGCAGGTATCTAAACGCGGTAGAAACCTTGAGCTAAGTGCCAGTGGGGGGGATTCTAAGTGCCCCGGGCACTTAGAATCCCTCCCACTGGCACTTAGAATCCCTCCCATTATCGTTATCGCGTTGCGCGATAATTTATTGGTTGCTACGTACGCGTTGCTATTGTCTAAATTGGTTAGACACTGAAACCGAGGGATCTACGTGATTTAGAATCCCCTCGGGCCCTTAGTAGCGCCCTCGCTACCGCTCGGGACGCTACAGCCCAGGGCCCTCGGGGATTCTAAATCACGTAGATCCCTCGGTTTCAGTGTCTAACCTATATTTAGACAATAGCGGAAGTGATTCGCGCAATCTGATTGGTCAATTGCAGGTATCTAAACGCGGTAGAAACCTAGAGAGGGACTCTTAAGTGCCAGTGGGTGGGGATTCTAAGTGCCCCGGGCACTTAGAATCCCCCCCACTGGCACTTAGAATCCCTCCCGTTGTCGTTATCGCGTTGCGCGATAATGATTGGTTGCTACGTACGCGTTGCTATTGTCTAAATTGGTTAGACACTGAAACCGAGGGATCTACGTGATTTAGAATCCCCTCGGGCCCTTAGTAGCGCCCTCGCTACCGCTCGGGACGCTACAGCCCAGTGCCCTCGGGGATTCTAAATCACGTAGATCCCTCGGTTTCAGTATATATATATATCATCACATGAAGGAAGGGGATATAAAGTGCATGCAGTGGCTCGGGGACAAGGATGGGACAAGGGTGGGACAGGTCATAAACGGGTGGGTGTGGGAGAGGGGTACCCCTCTTGCCCAGCCATGCAGTATAAGCGAGCACCATAAGCTCCCCCATGGGAGGCCTGTAACGGTTGGAAAAAAATCCAAAAACTATTCAAAAAGTGAACATATTACACAATAAAGGGGGAGTCAACCCACATGCACTGCGCATGTTTGTATGATATAGTAGAAGATAGCATTGGAATTCAAATAGCAGTACACGCTCGCAAGCACGAGGCCAATTAGGGCTGTCATCCATGAATAATTAAATTTGAAACTCAATTTAACAGTGCAGCATGCCATCACATGTGTACTTATCATCAAGCAGTTTCTGGGATGATTGCACCTCATGATACTCCACCTGCAAATAACATATATGTTCGATCATCTGATGTCATGAGGTAAGTCATTGCTGTTACACTGCATATCATTTATTCCATTCAAATGTTCCCATCATATCAAGATTGGATGAAGATCCATATTTTGTTCCTGTGCTGCACTGTCAAAGAAACAATAATGGACATAATGGACATAATGGAGACGTGATAGCATAATAGAAACATGATATGCTGCTGCATTTCTAGTTAATTTTACAGATGGCTCGTATTAGTGGTTTTACTCTATTGAACTGTGCTGATTGAATATACTTGAAATGTAGCTAATTAATTTTGCTGCAGTTTTGAATTTAAAAACTCTACTTGCATATGAAATGATTGTTTTCTAGTGCGACAACAACCTAGCAACATGAGTTACACTGATGTCTCCACCACATCCTTTATCCCACGGTCCTTATCCCTCCTCCCTATAGTCTTTATCCCTCCTCCCTACCATCTACCCTTCCTTCCTCGATCCATGTACCTTTTTTTCATCATAGAATCTACTAGTGCTTCAAGAGGTACACTTTTATTCTTGGAACCAAGTGTTGTTCCAGAAAAGGTAATCACCGGAGCGATTTTAAATTAGCTGCCAAACAACAACACTGGTTACTGTTGTACATGAAAAGTAACAATCATGGGAAACCACGCGATAAAGTAACATATCCAAAGTCACACATGATGCAGTTAGCATAAAAGTTAGTTCTTTGTGGATGCCACATCTGCTCTCTTGTCCAGTGTGTAGAGAAATACCCACCTGTTGGAAACCCTAACCCTAACCTGTTGACTACTTGGTGGATGTCGGATCAGGATCTCCACTCATGTCAGAAAAGGAAGGATGCGCAGATAAACGTTTCTGTCAGTTGAACATGGTGAATTAGACGCAAACTATGCACTGGTTCACCACTGGGAGCCTGTCCCATTTTGGCCCCAGTGGCAATGAACAGGTTTCATTTGAGGTGGGTGAGGTGATACTAGGGGTTGATTATGCCTGGCAGAATGGGTTCTGCGCTGTGCTACGCTATGGATTAAGGGGAGTCCATTGGCTTCACAAGTGGGAATTTTCCATTCCACACAAAGGTAAAAGGCTCATTGAATAAATCACACATAAAGCATGTGCTTGAAATCTTACACAACCTAATCATTTGTCAATTCCAGCCTCTGATGTGATTTCCATCACAGCATCATGTGTACCTAGCAAATTTACATTTTTTTAAATTTACAAATTTTTCCTCTACATTCCTACACTCTCAATAGGCAGGTGCAAGGTGGGTGTGGTCCATAATGTATGTTAGCTTGCTTACCTGCACAGAAAGGCAATGTATACCCAAAGTGACCTAGTCCGTTCTGCGCTGTTTGGAGGGAAACTTCCTAACTGAGGTGACAGCACTGTGCTAAGTGCTGTGGTAATTGGCTGTGTGTTGATCATGGAGTAACGACTATTGTTGTAGCCATTTGGCTTTGTTGAACACTGAACAAAAAAATGGCTTTACTACATCTGAACGCTATGCGTAAATTTATTGCAAACGCATATTTACGCTCGTATTTACACAGACGTAAACATTTTTACGTTTTCGTTTTACGCTAATATTTACAATGTGAAAAAGGATTGTTTTTACATGTACATGTACACAGTGTTAGATACGAGTTAAATAATGAAGTTAAATGATATGGATCAACTAGTTGCTTTCTAACCCTAACCCTAATCCTAATATTTACAATACATTTGCCATTGACTTGGCTGTTTCCGAAGCCAAGGTTCCCACATTTGTGTAACTGATTACCTGTATTGTGTTGTTTATTTATATATTTATTTTTGTTATTAAAAATTAGGATACGTAAAGGTACACGCCACGTTTGCAGAGCGAGTAAATCCATATGTTTGCTCGTACTAGATTTGGAATCATCTTTGCCAGGGTAAGCAAATGTGACCTTCCTTCTAATTAAACGTTCACGAAATAACCGCTCGGCTGCCCCATTGGGCTATTCCAGTTTAAAATCGTACATGAGTGTAATAATATGACACGTGATCTCATCACGTGAGGACTGTGAGATTTGGTCTAGCGTGTGATATTTTAGGAAGTAGCTATTGAAATCAGTGTGCATCGTGTGATTGGCAGTGGTCTGTTGACACATAAGAATAGTACACAGACTACCAAACACATCCAGCAGCATGGTGATAATCCACACAAAATCCATTTTTGCCAGACATGGGATACCCAAGTCAGTACGAAGCGATAATGGTCCACAATTCTCAGCAATGGAATACAGCAAATTTGCCGAGGAATGGGGTTTTGCCCATATCACTTCTAGCCCTTACCACCCTCAATCTAATGGACTAGCTGAAAAGTCGGTGCAGATTATTAAGCAAATGTTGAATAAGTCGAAAAGGGATGGACAAGACTCTTACCTGAGCCTGTTAGAGCTAATTATCATCTCACCATCAAATGACTATACAACATTTCAGAACAATACATCAACATTAACCTTCAATTGTTCTGGAAATGGGACAATAGTGTTGTGGACAGTGGATGGGTACACAACTGGTACACAGTACGTACTCAGTAAAGGAATACAGTACACACCCTACATTGTGTCACCAGATGGACCTACTGTATCCACTCAGCTCATCTTTCCCACCACCAAAGCTAACAGGAACAATACAGTGATCTGTATAACAACATGGCAGGTTCCTCCATATAACCTTCAGTCAAGTAACCCAGTGAGGCTCATCCTTCAAGGTACTGCTTAGTTATACTCAGGGTAGGCAGATGACCATTAATGGTGATTGGGCTAATTAATTTTAATTCCTCAGTTAGGGCTAACTAATGACAACATATTAATAGTTCCAATGAAAATTAATCAGCAACTACCTATACGCTTATAGGTAATTTAAAATATTAATAGTTAAGTTAATAAAAAGGTACGTTTGCAATAACCTGTTATGATTAGCTCACCCCAGCTGAAATTTTTTTATATGTATGAGGATAGCCTCTCGGACTGCTGATCCTTTTCCATCTTGAAGTCCCATTCATTCTTTCTTAATCCATGTATTACATCCCACAAACCTCACCATAAGCTTCAATGGCACATTGAAGGCATATTTCAAGGCATATACATATATACAGGTGATTGTAACTGAAGGTAAGAGGGCAGTGATTGATTGATTCGTAGTTCTTAGGGCACATACATGTACAACTTACATGTAATGAGTCATTGCATGTGCAAGTCACTGCTGTATGGTTATGGTCTTCTAGTTCTAACTCCTTGTACATTCGTGTACTTGTGCATGCAACTGTTTTAATTACCTGCATTGTACTTTACGTGTATTTTGTTCATATATTTCCTTTTATTTTCTCCATCTAGGCATCCTTCCTCCACCACTATAGTTCAATGTTAGTTCAACCAACACTACCTTAGTGGTCTCCTGGGTTGCACCACCATCTCTTGAAGTTTCAACCCCTCCCACTATATCTCATTATGTACTTGGTAACAATGTCACCAACATTGCAAAGACCATCAGTAATCCACCAGGATGCAGGCCTAGTGTGTCTTGTATTTCAACGCTTGATCTCTCTGATCCATCATTGTTGATACATAATGGATCTTATGGAGAGCGAAATATAACCATCTTGGACTATAATGGTACAATTCAGTTTACATTCTTTGCTATCAACGGAGCTGGAAATGGAAACTCAACCACATGTATCTACATAACTCCAAAGAGGGAGCTGACATGTTAGTTTATATTCAGCTAGGATGGTGGATCTCGTGTGGAATATATATCCACCATACCACATGCTCGTACATGCACCTAACGTACTACATAAAGCGTACATGTATTTGAGGACACCTATAGGTGTCAATGAGAAGTATTATTTTCTCTCTCCTTTTGCAATAGCCAAGATCCCTCCACCAAGCCCAGCAGTACAGACAACAGGAAATACATCTAACATTTCGGATAACCCCAGTGCACCTACTCCCAAACTATCTACTAATGGTTAGCATTACTTTTCATGGGTATTTAATTGGTTTTAGTTTTTCTTTTTCAGAAATAATTGCATTAAGCATAGCACTGTCAGTTACAGTAGTGATGATAGCTGCAGTTGTCGTGATACTTATACTGGTCACATATATCAGGAGGAGAAAAGGTAAGTCATGGCTAATGTAGCATATATGCCATCACATGTGTACTTATTATCATGCAGCTTCTGGGATGATTACATCTCATGATACTCCATGCAAATAACATATATGTTCGATCAGCTGGTGTCATGAGGTAAGTCAATGCTGTTACACTGCATATCATTTATTCCATTCAAAATGTTCCCATCATATCAAGATTGGATGAAGATCCATATTTTGTTCCTGTGCTGCACCTTCAAAGAAGCAATGATCAGAGTAATCAAAATGGCTCACTGCCATATCAAAATAAGGTTAGTGATTCTATGTAAATGTGTATGCACATGTACAGTACTTAATATATGGGGAAGTAGCACATATTTTTCAAGTTTTCAAATTATTCTAAGAGGCACCATACTTCATTCATACATACTGGCAATTAGCCAGTCCATCATGAGTTGAATTCAATGATGTGTACATTTCAATTGCACGCTTCCTGGAAAAATTTTTAGATATGTTCTAGTTCCCCTGACTTGATATAATTGTACACCTTCATTAAAACATGTATTCAAATGGTCACAGTCTACAAGAGAATAGCATCATTAATTACAGACAAAAAAAAACAAGAACACTACACCTTTAGGTTGCAATGCTAACTGAGTTTTCTTTAAACTTTCTATTCCATTTTCATGCTCAGGTAATTACTTACTGGAATAATGAAACCACCTTTCATTTCAACACATGGGTCTCCGCATGTAATCTCTCAAATGTGCACTTTCTCTTCAACAGGAAGCTGAAAGTGAACTTCATGGATGTTCAAGCACTTATCCACCACCACCACCCTCACCTCCTGTACAGTCACCCTCACCTCCTGAACAGTCACCCTCACCTCCTGAATAGTCATCCTCACCTCCCACAACTCATGATGGCACAGGAGGGAATTAGATTGGAGACATGATACATTATTTATGCTGCTACAATTGCTAATTCACTGTATAGATGTGTCATATCTGTTAGTGGATTTAATTTACTGTACTAATTGTGCTTATGAATTGAAAACTACTTGACAAGGTCTTGTTTCCTCAACACCAACCTAGCAACGTACATGAGTTACCTCTCCACATCCTTTATCCCATGTACCCTTACCCTTCCTCCCCACCCCTTACCCCTCCTCCTCACCCCTTACCCCTCTTTCCTGTCATGTACCTTTTTTTCATCATATAATTTGAACTTCTCATTGTCCTGGCCTTGGAGAGGTACACTGTGTCCTTGTTGGGACCCATGTGCTGTTCCAAAAAAGGTAATGTCACTTCATCACAGTGGCAATTAAGTTGCTACATTGGTTGCTATGGAGATGATGTACTTGAAAGTATGTCACTGCTAATCAAAAAAGCACTAATTTACAATAAATAGTACAAGCAGTATATGTACTCCTACACACATCACCTTGGTGTTTGAGATCAGCGAGTGGTATGTGTCAACACCCTGTACCCCTGGGAGGTGTGGACACCCTGTACCCCTGGGAGGTGTGGACACCCTGTACCCCTGGGAGGTGTGGACACCCTGTACCCCTGGGAGGTGTGGACACCCTATACCCCTGGGAAGTGTGGACATCCTGTACCCCTGGGAGGTGTACATGTGGACACCCTGTACCCCCTGGGAAGTGTGGACCCCTTGTACCCCTGGGAGGTGTGGACACCCTGTACCCCTGGGAGGTGTTCATGTGGACACCCTGTACCCCCCTGGGAAGTGTGGACATCTTGTACCCCTGGGAGGTGTGGACACGTTGTATCCCTGGGAGGTGTGGACACCCTGTACCCCTGGGAGGTGTTCATGTGGACACCCTGCACCCTGGGAGGTGTGGACACCTTGTACCCCTGGGAGGTGTGGACATCTTGTATCCCTGGGAGGTGTGGACACCCTGTACCCCAGGGAGGTGTACATGTGGACACCCTGTACCCCTTGGGAAGTGTGGACACCTTGTACCTCTGGGAGGTGTACATGTGGACACCCTGCACCCCTGGGAAGTTCGTTCAAAACAGACAGGGGCTACTTTCGTCTCTCTGTAATAGATTCTGTAATAGTAAGGAATATTTAGTACACGACGTAGTATGGACTACGAAGGGATAAATATAGGACTATATGACATTTTGCATGCCTTACTATTACAGATCTAGACCCTTGTTTCCTTGCTTTTAACACCACCATTGTCTTCAAATCCAATATCCCACCAACTTTCTCGAAGAGAATGTTTTAGTTACTTGTGGCATTAGGTACTTGACAAAACAAAAAGCTTGAAACAAACATTCACGCATAACTAAATGGTTCAGTTTAAAAACCATATTGAATGGTTTTCAAAACTGTTCTTTTTTGTAGCTTATTCTGACTGGAGAATGGGGCCTTTAAGTACAATGTATGGAGATTGAGACGGAAATAAACTGTGATCCACATAAAGCCGATGTTCAAACGGTCATAAATTTTTTGTCTTTTAATATTTTGATCCCAAATTTCATAAGAAGAATGGCATGTTATAAGCCTACACAAAGAATGTGATTTGAGATCAAGTCCTATTTCCTTATATACTGGCATTTCAATATGCGTTTATGAATGGATAAAGTTAAATTTTGACGAGCGTATGATTGAATGTATCCAAGGCCCCGGGGTGTATTAAATTTTCCTATTAATCCTAGCACTCTCAACTGATGTATTATTAATTGATTCAGTTAAGCTAGACTTCAAACTATTTTGCAGTAACACAAACTTTGTACATAATACAATTATCTCTCTTTAATCATAAAAATTTCCAGCCAAATAAAATCAGACACATTGCATCCATTTCCTACACATCAAACAACAGTCTCTGGCCTTTATATATTCATGACTTCAAAAGTGCTTAAAGCCACTCTGGTCACCTGTGCCCTGTTTAAATCGCATCTTAGTTAGTCCATATATAACATTTGCCACTGCATAATCACTGCCAAATGTGCAACTTTGTATTCCATTCTGCATCTGAACTAAAGCAGGCTGAATATGGCAACATTTATCGAAATGGCAATTTGTGTATAGTTTTTCCACCAAGAAGTTCATTGATTAATTATACTTTTTCTGCAGGGGCACATACATGTACGTGTTGTCATATCCCATTCTAATGTTATGCTAAACTAAGAATTTCTGCAGTCAAGATGTCACTTAACACCTCCATCTCAGAATTAATTGTAACCACACAACTCATCTAAGTCATTGGTTAATTTAACAGCCATCTGAAAAAGAATATGGCATCTGATTGGATCATATGAATCATTAAGGCTTACCAAACGACCATTGCATGCTGGTTAATTAACGGTACTTGCATGGCATCTCCCGCAATACTATAACGTATAATAACGCTCATAGATCAATACAACGATGCAATGTGTCGATATATATTATGTATCCATAAAAAGCGCGTATTAAATTATGTGCCTTGAAGGATTACACAATTCTTTAATATAGTAAAACTACAGCACCTAACAGAGTATTAATTGATTGCGTACTATGAAAACCAAATTAGGGTTAGGGTTAGGGTTAGGGTTAGGGCTAACCCTAACCCTGTTTTAATGCGATAAGCTGTGACATATTCAAGGTTGAGCTGAAAACGAGCCATTGCGCATAGCCAGATCGTCGTGAAAGGTTCAAAGTATATAGAAATTGCCTGCCTGCTAGGCGTTTCTAGACGTTTCTGAGATACCGTCATCGGAAGATTGGTCATGTATTCCAGCATTTCATTCAGCGGTGATATTATCGGTGATGGTGAGGGTGTGGTCAGGCTGTATAAACTATAATTGAAGTGCAAAATTTCTCCTCCAAATCACAGTTGTATGCATGTAATTATAAACTTGATTTTAAAAACATGTTACATATGCATTTATATACAAAATTAACGTATGATATGTATGTGTATGTGCCTGGATCAGTTCACTTACTGCTTGTCTGTCTCATCAATATTATAAAGACGTCCTCTAGTCCATTCTTTTCACACCAGGCAACTCCTTCTGGGCTCTAGCCACACCTTGCTGGTAGCACCACCGGCCTCTTCAAGTAAGCACACGCTGCATCAGTATGCATGCAGAATACACCATGCCACCCATTCCATCTACAAAGCCAACAATAAGCTGTCCATCTACCATTAAAAAATCACCCATTGGAAGCTGTTGGGGATAACTGTTGTGTGCTGCTACTTTGGGTGTGGCTCCCTCTGGCTGGCTACTGTTGGAGTAACTGGTATTGACTGTTAGGACGTGATGAAAATGTAACTTCCAAGGATGACCCACGGTTCAAGAGTGCAAGATGGAACTGAGCTAATATGGCTGCTTTTGTGAGCAAAAGAGCATGCAATAGCACACCATTGTGCCCACACAACTGAAGAGAGAAAAAGCATTGTTTATCATAATTATTGTTTTTCATTGCTCTGCTAGTAAAGAAAGGGGTATGCTTTATTTACCTGCTGAACCAGGAGGAAATCCTAAATCAAGAAGTGGTCATTTGGGAGACATTGACATCTCCTCTGACTCCTTTGTCTCTATCAGAGGCAAGTGTCACTTCTGGTACAGCAGCCCTAGTTGGTTAGCAAAGAAAGCACCTTGCCAACAACCACAAATACCACACTCTGGGTTGGACTTGCATCGCATAGCTGTTGAGTGCTATGGTAACTGGGGTTTTGAAACCAGACAAACCTTCTCGTTTTTAACCTCACGGCATTAATAAATTGGCTTTCCAGGCCCTAGCTAAGTCTAAAACAATAAAAATGTTGAACATAACTCTTGTTAGATAATGATGTAATACTACTATAATGATGGGTAAGTCTAAAATAATGGATTTGTAGTTGAACACAACTCTTCTTAGATAATGATGTAATACTAGATCTATACTTGGTTATGTCCCATGATGTCATGCTTTTCTTTTACTGCATGTTTAGTAGACTATAGCAGGACCTACGATTTTTTTCGATCTCCCGGTCAAATCTGTAATAGCATTTCTTTAGCAATTACCCTCCATACTCTGCAGCTTGCGTGGTCATGAAGATATGCTCCTCTGCTGTTCTGTCACTGTGCTTTACATCAAACGTCATTCACATATAGCTGGGCGTGGCCCACTTATTATAATAAGGGGTTGTATCCACAATCACTGTTCATCACATATGCATGTGTTCCATACATGGGAAAAGATATACCATTATGAATATAACCAGTGTCAACGTATAGCTATGATGCCCGAAGAAACTGCAAAATCGATGGCATAATCTATTGAATTAGCATACATTCTTTTGGCCACTAACAAACAGTAGCACAACTAATAGATGATGTTGCCATAGTTAAACTCAAAAGGTAGAGCTTTACCTTTTTCTTTCATTGATGATGAAGGTGTTTATGGTGTCATCTTCTACACTTCTTTGGACACTAGTTATAAGCTCCAAACACAGTTCATTGAACGTATATCAGATGACAATTGCCTACAACAATATTTAAAAACAAATAAACAAAAGCTTAGTTAATGAATCACTCCATATGCTGGACATTCCTCCATGTTCTGTACGTTCAATGGAGGAGCCATTTTCATTATTCCTTCATATGCACAGTTCTGTTCAAGTTCTATTAGCTTGTTCCTAGTTCTTCCTATTGGTAATGTATAATGTTTACAACATAACACCAATGATATCCCCTTACCTTTAAGCTTAAATCTTATGTATACACCGACACAAAACACACCTCCAACTGCTGATATCATCAGTACTACCACACCACATATTGTTCCATACACTGAGTAAATAAAACACACATTATTATACACTAGATAATGGATATAAAAATTCATGTCATCTAATCATATTCAAATAACTAACATTGATGCCTTACCTAATGCACTTGTGGATAGCTCAATATTGTGGCCACCAGTAGTAATCAAGGAACCAACAGTGCTCATCATATGTATGGTGGTGGGTGTGGAAACCATTGTTTGCAGTCCTAAGTAAGGTATACCCTTTGGTCAAGATATCATTAATCAAATACATGACAAAACATAACAAATGTACATCTCTGCTCAATACTATTGCAAAACATTTTGCACCATGCCATAAAACAAAACAGTGCTGCTACCAATGATTTTTACCAATCAGTGACTTCAGTGACTTCTTTGGAAGTAAGAAGATAAATGTGGTTATATTTCCTCTCCCAGCTCCATTAACAGCAATAAAATTGAACTCAATTGTACCATTATAGTCCAAGATGGTTGCATTTCGCACTCCGTATGTTCCAAAATGTACTACAAATGATGGATCAGAAAGACCAAATGATGAATTACAAGGCATGGCGGGCCTGCATCCTGGTGGATTACTGATGGTCTTCGTAATGTTGGTGACATTGTTACCAAGTTCATAATGAGATATAGTGGGAGGGGTCGAAAGTTCAAGAGATGGTGGTGCAACCCAGGAGACCACTAAGGTAGTGTTGGTTGAATCAACAGAGAACTGCTGGGGTGGAGGTAGTATGCCTATACAAACAAAAGTGACACTTAGAAATGACAGTAAGGCTACATACTAAAGTGAGTGATAAAGACCATCACTCTATGCATTAGTGCATCAGGTTATCTTTAAATATTAGAAATAATTTTATTACATTAACACTTCCAAAGACTGTCATGTTTTGTCTCAGCACGCTTTACCTCTTGCTATCAGATTTCACAGCATTAGTCATAATCATGACTAAGGCAAACTAGAAGTGTGGTATTATGAATAAGTCTTTGAACGGACAATCGGTCTGGGTCTTACGTATCCCAGATATATATGATCACTCTTTCAGTCATAGCATTTTACTGCCTTGATAGACAGTACTCAACATACCCTTCCCACTCAAACTTTCTCAGGCACCTGTAGCACACAAGCCTCATATACTTCAACATTCACAGTCATGGACGCTAAATAAACATTACTCAGATCCATGTTAGTGACTGCTTCATCAATGTACTACTCAAGGCACAGACTATGGCGATGATTCACTGAAAATCAAAGTGCTGTTCATTGGGTCATTATAGAATTGTAACAGCACCTAACCTTGCAATGTGAGCCTCACTTACTGTAAATCAAAGTGCTGTTGTCCAGTATTGACATTCCTCTACAATACAGGCCACCAGTTATTAGGTTAGATTTAATATATACGAACATTATCGTTAAGTTTAAATTAGAATTGTAACAGCATATCTAACCTTGCAGAGTGAACCTCACAGGATTACTTGAGTGAGGCTGATCTGATGTATCCAGCACTGTACAGATCACTGTAATATTTCTGTTCGTTTTGATGGTGGGAACAATGAGCTGAGAGGATACAGTAGGTCCATCTGGTGACTCAATGTAGGGTGTAGGCTGTATTCCTTTACTGAGTACATATTGTGTACCAGTTGTGTACCCATCCACTGTCCAGACCAATACTGTCCCATTTCCAGAACAATTGAAGGTAAATGTTGATGTATTGTTCTCAAATGTTGTAAAGTCATAAGATGGTATGACAATGCTGCCTGCACCTAATGAATATAATTAGATAAAAATAGACCAAACAGTACAATGATAACAATACTACATGTAGTACACTCCCTATCCAGATACATAAGCCTGACAAGTTAATATGTGAAATGCTAATACCATTTTTTGCAACTGTCCATTTAAGTATTTACCAATGGTGGTCAGTAATAGGTTCAGAAGAAGTAAAATCACTTCGTAGTTCTCTGAATTATTCATTCACTTTACGTTCTATCGCAGACGCCCTGCATGTGTAAAAGCAATCAAAATTAGTACATGCTTCCTTTCGACAGTTCATGAAGGAGGCCATATTCATTATCAATCTATTATGGTCAAACGTTGATTAATTAATTATTCAAATAACACTATCGGTTATTAATTTCGGTTGGTTTTAACTTTTAGCCTTACTGGCGGACGATTTCGGAGTCCATCCGAGCCCAGGCCACTCCTGGCCCCCATGGAGTTGCTTGGTTGAATGAATGTATGATAGAGTGATCAGCCAAGCAGCTGCATGGCGGGTGGATACAGACACTAGTCGTGCCCCATGGGCGCATGACAAGAATCAAACAGTTGATTAAAAGAATAGTTGTCTCACTCTTGATACTTATAAGCAAAGACTGGAAGCATGCAACAGAGCGATTCAATGGCCATATGGGCAGACAGTAAAGTATCAGGGCATATGGCTATGAAACTCATAAGATGTGTGCTGAGTCAGCACTATCAGTCCAAAATATATATGCTTGCAAGCAAGTTAGTCTTTAGTAAGGTTTTAAACGATCCATAGTTTGTGCCTTGAGTTATGTTTATCTTACGTGTTTCACTTAGTACAATCTATTCCGTATGCTATGATGTTATATTTCCAACTGAAACTCATGAAGTTGCCGCCTTGCCGGTGTCGGAGCAGATTCTGTCCCCCCGCAGATTTTGTCCCCCCGGACATAATCTGCTAGCGGAAATTGTCCCCCACGGACATAATCTGCTAGCAGATATTGTCACCCTTCCGCAGATATTGTCCCCCCCCCCCCCCCCCTCACAACCGATGCATGGCCATTCCGGTTATTTTTGTTGGTGTCAGGTCCTATAAGCGCCGCCCGCTTTTTGCATCAAGCCAGAAACCACACACCCTCCCCCTCCCCTCCCCCCCCCCTTCAGTCCCGCAGTGCTATCAATCTACCTTCCCGCCAGACGTCCTGGCTGCGGCCCTGAATATTGTCCCCTCCGCCCTTCCAAGTTGCACGTGGTGCGCTTTGCAGCTGCTGCTATTATTAGTAGTATTAGCTATTAGCTTTCAGTATAGTCAGCTGCAGCATTATGGATGAAGAAGAGTATACAATGCAATTTTCAGCTTTCTAGAGAAAGAGGGAAAATTGAATATCTTCAAGTTCCTAGAGGCGTAGAAGAAATAGAACGAATCCTTCATTCATGCCATTCGTCCAAAGAAAGTGAGTATGACTGCAGTGCACATACATGTATATACGTACACGTATCGGGGCTCGGTTATCAAAATTAAGCTTCATGATCGAAACCAACTATTTAAAGCTTTTGCATTAGTCTTGGTCTTTACGCAAGCTGATTTTATACAATGCACGTGTGTAAACAGTTGGTATATAGATCACCAACGTCGATAACCAAGCGCCCGAAAAGTGTCCGAGGATCGATCCAATAATCATAATAGCGCGTTTTATATATAGGTGGACACCTGGGAAGGGATAAAACAAGAGAAAATTAAGGTTTCATCGAGGTTCTTCTGGAAGACGCAGATGAAAGGTGTATAGGTGCATGAGTTCGTTAAGACGTGCGATGTTTGCTAAAGCACCAATGGTGCATGCCAAGTTTATGAAGACCGCAGCCCCTCTGCATCCCATATACCTACACAACCTAGTGTTTGGTATCAGCAATCAAGACTGCCTTAAGCTTAAGTTAATACATGCATGTATCAATTTACGTTGGAATAGACCTGATTGGTCCTCTCCCAAAAACTGAACGAAGCAATTTTTACATCATCACCTTAGTTGATTACTTTTCTAAGTGGCCTGAGTCTATAGCTGACAAGACTGCAAGAGCATGCAGTTGCTGAGTTTCTGTATAAGATTATATGCAGGCAAATGTATATGAGTTATTAATTCAGTTTACATATAAGGCTATAAACATATTGGCATATCATAACATGTATAACTTCTTTACAGGCATGGTTGCACCAATGTCACCATATCAGATCAAGGACGTGAATTTGTGAACAGAGTCAATGCAGTACTGTTTCAATTAATGGGAACTGAACACAGGATAATCTACAGCATATACCAACCTCAAACAAATGGTTTGGTATAATCAAACACTGCAACGATCCCTAGAGATATTTATGTTTATTGTGCGTGTCTGATGCCTGACACCGCTTACGGAGACTTGGTGCAATGTGACACCTGTCACAAATGGTTCCTTATCAAATGTGTTGCATGGTATTCTCACACTTCCCAACACTGCATGAGGACAAATGGTGTTGCTCTTCCTGTGTGTGTAACTGAGATACTGATTTATTGTTTGATCAAAACATTTCCAGCTTTTCTTGTAAAATTAATATGTATCTGAGCATTTGGCGACCATTTCACCATACAAAGCTGCATGCC
Source organism: Eunapius fragilis (assembly GCA_963681505.1). Lineage (NCBI taxonomy): Eukaryota > Metazoa > Porifera > Demospongiae > Spongillida > Spongillidae > Eunapius > Eunapius fragilis. Next base: position 4,666,672 of record OY811974.1, on the reverse strand, counting down.
TACACGCTCGCTAATCAAACGCAATGGATTTATTGTTGGAGGTGGGGGGGGACACATTCTGCGGAGGAGGGACAGAATCCGCTAGCAGAACATGTCCCCCCAGACAGAATCCGCTAGCGGATTGCGTCCCCCCGGACAGAGTCCGCTAGCGGATTGTGTCCCCCCGGACAGAATCCGATAGCGGATTGTGTCCGGGGGGGACACTTTTTGGGGGGGGACAAAATCCGCTATGACACCGGCTTCTGGGGCTGGGGAAGCTTACAGCACTCCCCCACCCATGCACCCTAGATGGGTGGGAGGGGTACCCCTAGGCACATCGATCATCAGTTGTGCCTTACGTCTCCCCCAAACCGCTGGCCTGGTATCTGAATTGATCGGTTGTACTAAGGTAAGAGTCATTGAATAATTATATATGAACTACAACACCCTAGGACAAACGCGTGCAAGTCCGCACATTTAGCGTTAAGGAATTAAAATGGTTATTGGAACATGTGTAAGCAGATATGGAGGAGTGGTAAGAGGAATTAACTAGCACACGAAGTGAACTTGACGCCACAGAATTGAACCGGGAACACACCTACACACTAGGGAACAATACAAAAACCGAGGACACGCCTACACAGCTCAGGCTACTCACTAGTTGCCTATGGCTCTTATACGTCGACTCCGGGCACGTAAGCCACCAACGTCAGGTTGGGATGGGCTGGCGTATGTACTTAGATGTAGTAATGCCAATGCGATCGTAACGTTAATCAGTAATTATGTCAACTTACGTAATATATCTGCGAGACGGAAGTTTTGGAAGCGTTCTGAACTATCTGTGATATGCGTGGTAGTAACTATCCCATGGCTTAATAGAGTTTTTGGGAGCAGAACGCTTTCAAGGACTGCACCCGACTAACGGATAAATTACATGCGGCTATATACATGATGAGGTCACGCGCGTCAGCTGTACAGCATGTCTTTTTAATTTATTGTTAGCAGTTAGACTTGTTTACTGCTATGTTTTACTAGCTATTTACTTATTTGCTGTTTACTTATTCTTTCTAATGTTTAGCGTGTGCTGAAATCATAATTGTACCATCATTATATAGGAACCTGATGCATCGGAACACCTGCGGAACCTACGTGCCCTTCTTCAACGTCGCCAAGAGTCAAGACAAAGGACTCCATTACCGTAAAGAGAAGTGCCTATTCGCTCAACCCTCCGTTGTATTACATTGTACGGTCTGCACATGTATATAACATAATCAGTCTCAATTATAGCCAAAGCGTACGTAGCGAGTGACATTCACGTGACGTCATCGGTAAGGATGTACCAACTTTTATTAGATTTAATAAATACCTATACTTTCCGCTGGATGGCTTATCTTCATGCCTTCAAGATGGTAGTAGCTGGGGACAAGACTGCTCAAGGACTGTACCAGCAGACATCTTGGTCACAAATTCGGACAATGGTACCGTAGACGCGTTCTATGTCACTGTTATGCATCCCTGCTCATGCAATTCTAGCAGCTGAGTTCAGAACACACTCTGCAGTGACATGAAATGCGGAGAATGTGGAAATGTATTACATTGCCCCAGGTTTGCCATACCGGTTTAGAAAATATCACGAACTTCGGTTTATTTGTGAGGATGGCAATCAAAATGTTTTTAATGTTTCGGTTCCCGGCCCATGCCCCATATGTCTCCACAGCTAGAGGGGTGGAACGCCAACCTAGATCAGAGCACTTACTGTCATACTTTTCGTACTTCGGCTGCTTCGGTTCCTGTACTACTGAAACTCCCACTTCAAAAATAAAATAATGATGCGTTCAGCAGCCAGGCATCAGGGTTTTGAATGCATTGCTGGACAGTGCATTGCAACAAACTGAGGGGTCATTCCGTGGGCTGTCAGGAATGAATTGGACAGCACCCCTCAGATTTGTGTGCAATTTATCATATTTGCTTGACCTAATATGGATGTTACTTTAACGCATTAATTTTTAAAATCGCACGAGTGGTTTACGAATTAACACCGTCATGAATAATTAATTGTTTTCCACTTTGAAGACTCATAACTCCCTACTCACAGAACGTGTATGCCTATTGTTGGCATCAAATTGAAGTTCTCTTAGTATACAATCCGACTATAATATGTTTCTTTGGGAGAGGCGAAAGGGTTAACGAATAAATGTTTATACAGCACGGTTTTCAATATTTAAGTCACTTGCAGGGTGATACTCAAGAATTTTGTTTTTGTATGTGAAAACTGTTCATTGTCCTTACATTTTACAAAAATAAAAAGTCTGAGTATCAGCTAATTCTGAGAACTGCAGAGGGTTAAAGGGCAAGACGCCATTTTTAATTTCTTCATGGTTGATTTTATCACTAATGAGAAGCAAGTGTTGTTTAGATACGTCTCAAGGGTATTACATAACACTGTCCCCAACTATCACAACAGTAAGAAAGGGCGTTGGTAATTTAAAAAATGATTTTTAGTACATCGAATTGCGCATTTATTGGAAACCGTTACTAAGCCTTCTCATAATGGGATCGTTGCTTAGGTAAGCGTGCTCGTTATTACTGTCATAAGTGGTTAAAGCTCAACATTTCTTTTGATTGGAAGTAAAAAGGAACAACGAGGTTTAAATGAACCGGCGGTGAGACCTATTGAACCAGCTCAAGAAGTGGTGGTCCCTCAACCTGTTTATACGCTGGATGACGGCGTACCGGGGATCGGGGATCCCACCCGCGCGCGTACCGGGGATCCCACCCGCGGCACCACGGTAGTGGTGCCGCGGGTGGGATCGGTAGTGGTGCCGCGGGTGGGATCCCCGGTACGCGCGCGGGTGGGATCCCCGATCCCCGGTACGCCGTCAACCAGCGCATAAACAGGTTGAGGGACCACCACTTCTTGAGCCGGTTGAATAGGTCTCACCGCCGGTTCATTTAAACCTTTTTACTTCCAATCAAAAGAAATGTTGAGCTTTAACCACTTATGACAGTAATAACGAGCACGCTTACCTAAGCAACGATCCCATTATGAGAAGGCTTAGTAACGGTTTCCAATAAATGCGCAATTCGATGTACTAAAAATCATTTTTTAAATTACCAACGCCCTTTCTTACTGTTGTGATAGTTGAGGACAGTGTTATGTAATACCCTTGAGACGTATCTAAACAACACTTGCTTCTCATTAGTGATAAAATCAACCATGAAGAAATTAAAAATGGCGTCTTGCCCTTTAACCCTCTGCAGTTCTCAGAACTAGCTGATACTCAGACTTTTTATTTTTGTAAAATGTAAGGACAATGAACAGTTTTCACATACAAAAACAAAATTCTTGAGTATCACCCTGCAAGTGACTTAAATATTGAAAACCGTGCTGTATAAACATTTATTCGTTAACCCTTTCGCCTCTCCCAAAGAAACATATTATAGTCGGATTGTATACTAAGAGAACTTCAATTTGATGCCAACAATAGGCATACACGTTCTGTGAGTAGGGAGTTATGAGTCTTCAAAGTGGAAAACAATTAATTATTCATGACGGTGTTAATTCGTAAACCACTCGTGCGATTTTAAAAATTAATGCGTTAAAGTAACATCCATATTAGGTCAAGCAAATATGATAAATTGCACACAAATCTGAGGGGTGCTGTCCAATTCATTCCTGACAGCCCACGGAATGACCCTGAGAGTGTCCCAGTAACAAGGAGCGGAACATCCAGTTCTAGGTAAGAAAAATGATGTTGCATGGACTCTCCGGGTTAGTTAATATGTATTATACATGTACGGCTGTTCATTGGTGTTTATTGTTACCAAAAAAGATAAGTCCTACATGAAATATAGCGATCTAAACACGTGGGAGACGGAGACCCCAGTGGTCAAGACCTCTTTGTGGTCGAACGAAAGGCCTTCAAGGGTCATTGTTCAGGTGTCTAACAAGTACCTATTGGACATTAGCACTTTTCACAAAGGTCTGAGTACTCGGTAGCTTGTTCTACTGTATAATACTTCATACAGTTTGTTAGCCCAGGCAAGTTCCAGAGTTCTGTCTGGTCATTGTCTTGCTAATCAGATGTATGAGTACCAAGAGTATTTGGTTTCACTTTTGCTGGCATGTTACCATACCAGTGCATTAATTTCTGTGCATTTGCTGGTTTGGGTGAAGTGAAGCAGCAATACACTAGGGAATGAGCTGATTCATGCATATTGTTATTTATTGCTATAATCCGTTGTCATCAGTTTATGTGGACAGACTCTACCAGCAAATAATATCCAACGCAGTTGAAGAGTACATGAAGGCTGCTGCATGTAGATCGTGTGAAGACAAACCCTGTCTACATTACAAGTGGAACTTTAAAGTTATAACCTTTGTCAGTTTTGGAAATTAATTTCATTCATGCAGGTGTAGAAATATGTATCTACTGGGTTATCAACATTCCTCTAGAGACATGACCCCAGGATTGGAAGGCTATTGCCCGAGGTTTTCCCTTGGAAACGGTTTTTCTTATTATTTTTATTATTTTTAAACAATTTCATTTCTTTACTTTAATGAGGATTGAACATCACAGAGGTTGCCCATGACTACCAGGATATCATACATGTACATACAGCAGGATACAGTTTGGGATGGTCAATTCCTATGACACATGGCATGGTATGGTATACATTTATTTTAACTGTGTAATGCATTACTGTTATAGTGCAGGCACGAAAAAGGTGGCAAGGGAGTTACGTAACATATTGTGCAGGTACAGTTCGTGCTAGGGATAAGACATGGTTTGCTGAACTATCCGACAAGGGTACATCCTCTTTATTTTATTTTTACTATGTGTATGTGTGTATTATGCCTTAGCGTTTATTATGTACATGTATGTGTGAATGTGTGTATTTTATGGTTAATGCATACCATATATGGGAAATAAGGACATTGTGTGTGTATATACGTGTGTGCATGTGTGTGAGTGTGTGTATCTGCATGAGTTAGCAAATATCAGTGTGTATGGGTGTGCGCACATGTGTAAATATATTATTGTGTATGTGTATGCATAACTACATGTATTAAAGCATACCATGTATGGTCAAATTTGGTGTCTTCTACTCCAAGGGTAAAAACTGAATTGAATGGTAAATGAAGTTGTGATGTTGCTATGGCAACAAAGCAATACCTTTACACCCAGCAGATGTTACATTGTTGATACAGGCCTGTGTGATACTAATTGCATTCAGTACTGCGTGACTTGTTAATTGTTAGTTGTTAAACTTGTTTACTGCTATGTTTACTATACCTGTTTACTTATTTGCCGTTTACTTATTCTTTCTAATGTTTACCGTGTGCTGAAATCATAACTCTACCTTCATTCTAGGAATCGCACTAGATCTAAAATAAATGCACCGCGTGCACGAGATGTGGTTTGTGATACAAGTGAACGATGCTGGAATAAGGGCATTACAAACTTATTTTATCCCTTACTTCGTTTTATATGTTTTGTCTTGTTCTATAGTTGCGTCTCTTTCTCGTTCTGATTATCCTTGGCTTTTACAATTGCTATCTAAGTGCACGCAATAATGTCCTTACGAACCCCTTTCACCTGTCAAAAGTTAAAATTCCAGCGCCGGCTTGTAAGAGTGACCAGCTGATGCGTCACACAGTGAAACAAGCGATTGATCTTGCATGGCCTGGGGATATATCTGCCGTCGTTAAAACTACATAGCTATGAAGGTTGTGCTAGAATGAAGAATCATGGGGCTCACAAAACCCCGTCATATACCAGGGATGTTGAGCTTACGCCACTTCCGGTTGGATCCAAACCAGTAGCGGATCCAGAGGGGGAGGGTGGGGGGGGGGGGGGGGGGGGGGGCTAAAATCATATTCACAATTCATTTTCACCATATATAGTACAGACAATGCCTTATATGAATTGTGAATATTGTTTCAGCCCCCCCTCTGGATCCGCTACTGCAGACCGCCATTTATACGCGTATTTTCGCTTCGATCAGTGGGCGTCTGCAGCGCCCTGTGCGAATATTTACTTACAGTCTCCGGAATAAAATGTCGTGGACATGTATAATTTACACTTTCTGGTTAATCTGATATGCATGCATGAATGGCCCTAAGTGACAATGAAGGAATGGATGACTGCATTGCATGTGGTAAGAAGGAATTAACTCGCACACTAAGGATACGACTACAGAACGACACACCTACGCACCAGGGACGCACACACGGAACCAGGTGACACCTGCGCACCAAATACACTGCACACCAGGGACATGCACGTCTACTCACCTGTGGCTGTGATGCCTATGGTGCGTACACAACGACTCTGGCCGGGCGCGTGTGATAAAAAAGCCACCGACGTGGGGACAGGCTGGCGTTAACTTTTCTCAATAGAGGGGTGCATGGATCTCGTGATCTTACGTTCAATCATGTGACCCTAGTGATTTTATATTGTATTGGGGGCAAAAGTGTGCTACGCGTGAATGGAATAATGGGTAAAACTTGCTGTGTTGACGGATGCGTGATGAGATCGGACAAGGACAAAAGTATTAAGTTCTTCCCTATACCTTGTGCAAATTTTTGGCACAGCAAAGAGCAAAAGAGTTGTCGTCTCGGAGACAAAGCGAATGGCTATCCAAAATCCAAAGGAAAGACTGGGCGCCTTCGTCACACGATCGAGTGTGTTCTGTTCACTTTGAATCAGGTATTAACGTCTCGGATGTATCAAATTAAGCTACATGTGCTGTACTTCTTTCAGGAATGCCTGCCGCTTTGGAAGACTTCCGTAATCCAGATTGGGTATCAACCAAAAACGTGGGATACAGTTCAACTCTACCAACTCGCGATTGCTACCAACGATCTCAGCGTAGAGCAGAATTGAGGGCTAGTAGTTCTGGAACGATCCTACAGACTGGGCAGCATGCCACAGATTATGATAGTGAGAAGGTATTTTTGTATTTTAATTTTAGCTTTGTACTCATAAGTTTGTGCAATACAGACTCACATCGATCATTCAGCTTGACTCAATTGTAGCACCAGAAGTAGTAGAACACATTGGAGAAGCTTTACCTGATCATAGAAGTAACTCTTACTCATGTCATTTAATGGCGTGTTGTCAGTTGCACTTCAGAGTTTTGCGGAGGAGTTTGTTTTACTCAGCACTGCATGTCAAGCCAGTGTTGACATGATTTCTGGTGAATGTCAAACAGATAATGTTGAGGAAGTCAGGAATACTGCATCATGCCAAGCTAGCATTGACATGATCTCAGTAGAGTGTCTGACTGCTTGGATGAGTACAGTAGATGCTGGTAGCCAAACAGATACCGTAGAAGAGGTATCTCAACTTTCCCCTCATTCTCTTTGTCAGAATGAAGAAAAATTAAAATTCTGTACAGGTAATGGTTTTCTGTTGCTGCAATAATGTTTTGCATATTATTGCCGAAGCATTTTTAATGCACTACTTAATTTGCTGTCACCTTCTTTGCCTGACTGCAAGAAGTTGTCTAAATTTGCAATGGTTTTGATGTTCCTGATGAAAATTCGCCTTGGTCTTTACAATGAAGACTTGGCATACCGTTTCGGTGTGCACAAATCCACTGTCACCAGATGCTTTCATGCAGTCCTTGAAGTTGCTGCTGCTAGACTACACTATCTGATCAAGTGGCCAGACAGGGAAATGCTCTGAAAAACAATGCTAATTTCATTCAGGAAGTTCTTTAACAATTGCTGTGTTATCGTCGACTGTACCGAGGTATTTATTGAACGTTCCTCTGATCTTCTGGCACCTGCGCAAGTGTGGAGTAATTATAAGCATCACTCTACAGTGAAGTTTCTGTTGGGCATAACACCTCAAGGAACAATATCCTGATTGTGTGGGTGGACGCATGACAGACAAAGAGATTGTTGAGCAGTCAAAATAGATTGATTTTCTCAATCCAGGTATGAATAGTTTGTGATGATTATACATGCACAATGAATTCGATTTTTCAATTTGTGTAGGAGATGTGATAGTGGCCGATCGAGGCTTTACATGTAATGATTATGCCAATATGGTCATGGCTGAAGTTAAGATTCCTCCATTCACGAGAGGAAAAAGACAGTTGGAGAAAGTGGAGGTGGACTGGAGCAGGGAATTATCTCTAGTTCGAATTCATGTGGAGCGAGTCATTGGATCTTTAAAGCAGAAGTATACTATACTGCAGAATGTTGTACCTATTAGTTTATTGAAAAGTAGCAAAGACACAGAACCCACTATTGATAAATTGGTGCATGTATGTTGTGCATTGATTAATCTATCTCCTTCAGTGCATGATTCCTCAGATTTGATGAAAAACAAAAATAATGATAGTCAAACATACATGTGTATAATTGTTATACTTCTTGCTTTTTTTCCCCTTTGGCTTTTTGCGGCATGAAGGGCAGAACCACTTTCCTTTAGGGGCGCTTTTAATTCGAAGGCAGTCAAAATGAAACCATTGAATGCTGCATTCTTTATCTGATATCACACTTTATCATTTCTCCATAGCTTGGCTCATTGCAGTAACTCCAGAGCTTTGTGTAGTCTTCAACTTCATTTCCATCTAAAAGGCTTTCTTTGTACAATTTCTTTTGAATCAGCTATTGGCTTTCTTGTATACCACTTCCCAATGATCTCTGGTAGCAAACCATAAACAAAGAAGTGCTTTATCGGCTCCATGATATCCGCAATCAGGGCTCTATCTTCTTTTATTCTTTCCACATATAGTGAATTGGGTGTCCATACTACAAAGTCACAATAAGATGCACAACAGATGGAGAGTTGCATTTGGACTTGATAATAGTGTAGGCATGGTTGGACTGCAAAGACATGTTATCGTTACCACCACACCTTTTTAGGAAACAATCGTGGGGTAATATAGTTCAGGAATACCACTTTTAAAAGTATAAGGGCATTTAACTTCCAAAACACCCATTCCACAGCATTTGCAGTTAATAATGGCATCTGGTGAAGCACCAATGTATGGACTTTTCATATTGACAAATAAGCCACATAGGGTGATGGAAAGATCTTTGTGAGTATGAGTAGCACTTTTGTAATACATTTCAATGGCATCCTTTTCATGGCTCAGACCCCACCTATACATAAGGATTGTGTAACTGTCAACTTAAAACAAGTGTTAGGTGCTTATACCTAGTAGCTTCAGTGCTAAAGGTATAAGCATCTGGGTAACAGATGCATTTTATTAAGGTCTGTGATGGCATATCAGGATTCGTCAACACCACATCTTTGCACCTGGAGGCTGTTATGCGCCCTGCCCTATGCTGCATCCAGAGCTTGATTTTCGATTGACCTCTTATTGCCTTTTCCAATTGCTCAACTTCATCAGCAGTCATCTGAACCTGCGTCAGCAGGTTCAATATAGGATTGATTGAGGAGTCATGAATGTCATTAAAAATTTTCAGTTGCGTCGCGAGGGACAACGAAGAAACGGATAGCTTTTCTCTTTGCAGCAATCGAACGACAACACCAAGATCTACGTTTTGGTGCTAGTTTCATGTCATAAAACTATGCGCTTCTAGACCAACTAAAAACCTCTTTCTCGTGCCCATGCCCAAAAAAATTGTTGGTCGTCGTCTTCTTCTTCTTCTTCTTCTTCTTCTCCGTCAAGTATAACTCACGCTAGGAATGGTTTTAAAGAACGGCGATAGTACCAATCGCTTCAGAATTTACCGGCGCGGTGCCCCTTAAGGTAATAAAGAAGCTACAACGAAAAAGTACTATATACGGTATGGGTATATTACTTTGTTCTAAATACAGGAGTATGGATAAATTTAGGCAGTATAAATACTCCAACAGGCTCAAAATTTATTTTGGTGTCAGTTTATTAATAGTCGTTACTTATTTTGGCTAGTGAAGTTGTTTTTCTAAAAATGCCTTCGCGTAATCGAAAAAAGAGAACGAAGCAACGAGCGGAATACCTCCAAAAGCAAGAAGAGAACAAGGCTAAAGCCCGAGAGCGCTACAAGGCCGACCCTGAAAAAAAGAAGGCCTCTGTACGCGAGAGCTACAAGGCCGATCCTGAAAAAAAGAAGGCCTCTGTACGCGAGAGCTACAAGGCCGATCCTGAAAAAAAGAAGGCCTCTGTACGCGAGAGCTACAAGGCCGATCCTGAAAAAAAGAAGTCCTCTGTACGCGAGAGCTACAAGGCCGATCCTGAAAAAAAGAAGGCCTCTGTACGCGAGAGCTACATCGCAAATATTGAACCTAAGCGTGCTGCTAAAAGGCAGCGATATGGAGAGGACCTCGAGGAGAACCGTGCTGCTAAAAGGCAGCGATATGGAGAGGACCTCGAGGATAACCGTGCTGTTAAAAGGCAGCGATATCAAGAGCGCGTCGAGGAGAACCGTGCTGCTAAAAGGCGGATATACAGGGGTAATTCAGCTACCATTAAGGCAGCTAGAATGAGTCGATGTTGGAAGGGTCGTAGAACTACCACTACCACCCAAAGGTATGTTATAGCATGCTGTATGTACCATTTAAAATCTAAGGGCTGCTATGCACGTGGCTCATGGCTTCCTGTCATGCACACATTAACACTCTTGTATGCCTGCATGACATATTATCAGATGTACAGTATGGCTTCCTACACGGGATGTTCCCTGGTAAAGGTCAATGTTTGTACAAAAGGTTATTTGTACATGTACATGCATCTGTGTCTGTTACATTGTAAATGTGATGTGCAATAAAGGACTATACACATGTGTGTACTACTGTAATTGCATTTTCAGAAATTTAATTAACAAGTCTGTCATGCGCATCCAACCCTTGCATGCAGTGGATTATCAGATGTACAGTAAGGCTTCCCACAAGTAAAAGTTCCCCATGTACATGTAAAGGGTACAAAAGGTAATTTGTGTCTCTCACTTTTGTTTTAAAGGTCCACTACACATGTGTGTACAGAAAATTGAGTTGTATGAAAATAAAATAATTCACGTTATGCGCAGTTGGTAAAATGTTTTGATACATGATATGGCATAATGTGTGGTAAAGTAAAAGTACTGCAACCCTATCTTCTCCCATATAGTTACTCCCTGTTTGAGCCCAACTCTCGCACACTAGCAGAGTATGGAGTGAGTCTTGAAAAAGCAATTCTTAGGGATAGTGAGCTTCTGAGTGATGTAAACAATGCTTTCTGCAATAGCCATCCATTGCTAGCTCAAAAGGTTGTTACAAGATCTGTCCATGCAGCAGTAAGTAAGATTAGTGCAGATGCGTTACTTGCTAAAGCAATAAGTGTACGAAGATCACAGGCAGGGTCACTGCTAAAAACTATCCGTAAGGTTAGTGCAAAGAAGTTGCAAGAGAGTGATATTTTAGTCAGGCATAGGTTTCATACTGCTGGGGCTGAGCCTTACTTCTTTGATAATTCGTACACTCACAAAACAGCATGGAGCCATTCCAGTAGACCTCAATGGTAGGTGTGTAGTGGCAGAGGAGATAGGTGACAGGGATAAGGTCACCATGCGCCCTTTGAAATGGAAATGTACAAATGAGTGTCGCAAGCTCACTAGTGAAGAAGTAGCAATAGTGTTAAAAACAAATTCACTGTTCCAAAAGTCCATTGAAGACCTCAGAGCTGGGCTCGATGCTCTTGATTCAGGGTGTGGTCATGTTCATTATGATGTCACTTTGAAATCATATTCTGGGTTTATTGATCAGCTGGGTTTATTGATCAGAATTTTAGCACACCTACACACACACACACACTTCACTCCTCCCACTCAGTATGTGATGTCATGCATGAATAAGCGACCAATCAGTGAATGGACGGATGAAATTGGGCCAATAGAATTATAGCACAGCTAGAACACATGGCTGTACATGTGTATAAACCAATGACCCGCAGAACAGCACATTTCTCTCTTGAAAAAATTCATCAAAGGTAAATACTATATTTTGCGAGTTGTTTCAATAATCTGTCTGCCACATAGATGGCTGAAGACAACTTAATTATAGGGACAGACTTCTTTGACGAGGATGTCCAAGATCCGCCACCGCCAGCAGAAGTGCCGCCGCCGCCTGCAGCAGCGCTGGACCCACGGCCACCGCCAGCAGAAGCCCCGCCACCGCCTGCAGCAGCGCTGGACCGTCCGCCACCGCCAGCAGAAGTGCGGCCACCGCTTGCAGCAGCGCTGGACCCACCGCCTGCAGCGTTACCCCCGCTGATGCTCCCCCCAATGCTGCCCCCGCCTTTTTTACTGCCCCCGCCACCCGCATGGCCTTACCCCGGGGGGGGGGGGGGGAGGAGAAGAAGAGGAAGAGGCCAAGAAAGAGGAGGCGGCAAAACTATTTATTTTATCAAAAACAACTACACTTATCACTATTTATTTTATTGTTATTGCAACATTAATTTTACATACGTATTTATTAAAGTTATATAGTAACTTGTGGTCGGGGCAATGCACAAAGCGTTCGTAAGGTATAGGCATTTTGTCCATTGCACATCGTTCCTCATCACATTACAGTTATGAAGCTTTGTTGACACGGAGAAAAAAAAACTTATGAAACAAGTAAATAAAAACCTTCTCTAACGAGAAAGTTGGTGGGCATATAGGATTGACAATGTTGGTGTAAAAAGCACGGAAACAAGTGTGACAGAAATGTTACTGGAAAATTGAAATAGGCCTATATTTAGCCCATTTTCTCAGGCGTGCGCTGCCTAAATGTGACTGGGCTAAATATAGGCCTATTTCAATTTTCCAGTAACATTTCTGTCACACTTGTTTCCGTGCTTTTTACACCAACATTGTCAATCCTATATGCCCACCAACTTTCTCGTTAGAGAAGGTTTTTATTTACTTGTCTAAATTGAGATGGGTCAACATTAAAGGAATGTATAAATAGAGATGACTAACCTGCTAGGTAGAAAATATAACCTTACATTCTTTTATAAGGGTAAGGTAATCCATTTGTAAGGAGGATGTGATATGGATTATACAAATCTGCAAATGGTTTGATAATGATGGTATAGTTGATACAGGAGTGAAACTATCAGCATAGGGAATTGTGATTTTCAAAATGGCAGGTAGGTTTCTCTTTTGCCTTGGTAAGGTCCTTGTAGAAAATGTCCATCACTAATTCTGAAGGCAGATCAATGTCTGTGTGTTGTCTTGATGGCTGGATGTTATCAGGTTTAGATAGCTTGTGTTTTTTGTTACCAGGACAGTAAAATTGAATATCCTTCACTGAAGCTGGTGAAACCTTATTAGAAAATAACTATATCATTTTTAAAAATGACATTTCTTTGACTTACATTGCGTGCCACAGGTAGCGCCAAGCACGTTGCTTAGATGTACAAGCATCTAATCCAGAATTAGAGCGCACCTCTGAAGCATTAACGAGCGCTTAAAGCACAGCTGCAATATGACTACAAGCTTCACCAAGCCTTATCAGTATATAAAATATACAATGTATATAATGGAGGAGATGTGACCAACATCCTTATACCCTGCCATACAAGTGCAGTGAGCTGACAGGACTTCCCCCTCATCTCCAATGATCACCCATGGATTCAGTGAGGAAGCCGACATTCTCTGCGAATGCTTTACCTACACAATGTCTACACTGAATGCGGCCGTTATAATGGTATGAAGTTCTTAGCACTTACATTGCCCATTACCAAAAATTTCATATGACCTGTGGAACCAAACGCGTGGAGCTTCAAAGCATAAATCCAACCCGCCCGAAGAAAACTATTTCCTTTGGTATATGGGCTAGGTGTTGAAGTCATGTAAAGCATCAGGTCACTCCAGCTAGTATTTGGCATCACATCTGGGGTTTCAGACCATTTGGAATCGTCCATCGAGTACGGATCTGTGTCTAGACCTGCTTGCAGTACTTTGGATTCATATCGGTCTCGAGCAACCGCAGACAAACCCTGAGTATAATCCGAAACACGCTTCATTCCATTCACGCGCAATACTCGCTTGCCCCAATGTAAAATGCTACAATATAAATTGGTCACATGACAATGCGTGACATTGCGTCGTGACGTAAGCCGTGCAACCCCTCTATGCGATCGCAGCTAACGTTATAAAGACAATAGCGGAAGTAATTCGAGCAATCTGATTGGTGGGTGTCTAAACGCGGTAGAAACTCCCCCCTCCCTCCCCTCCCCCCCCCCCCCCTTCACTCACTGGCATTTCTTTTAACATTCAATATATTGAGTCAGTTGCGTACACTATTTATTTGAATAAGCTTCTCCAGCACTTCCATCATGACCATTGTGAGCGCCTGGTCCTATGCCGTAGGTACTTCAAGATTTTTTTGAAATCGTGTTTTGTGCTGCGATTATAATATCATCAAAAAGAGCACAAAAAATGCTGCAGAATGGCACCTTATACATGATATTTGGATTAGTATTTTCAAAGTTACAGAGTTCCAAAAACTGCATTTTGAGTGAACGGTATATGGTATGCGCGATCGTAGAAAAAATTGTGACGGTTTATGTTCTCTTTACTGCAGTTTTTGAACCACTCAATATTATCTTGCCAGAATATAACTACATGTAGGGCACACATATACATGCATATGCATTAGATTAAATAACAATTTCAGGTATTTGTAGGTCATCAGTAACATAGTCAACTAAGAACTCATATAAATGGTCATATAGTAACGTCATCTCCTTCATCCTGAATTTCATCGTGTTTCCAGTAGGTTGCAGTAACTTTTAGCATATTTGACCTTTTGGAACACTTTACTGATAAGACATGACCTTGGTAAAGGACACTTTGGTTGTTACAAACCACATAAGTTCAAAGTGAAGTCCAATAAAAACAGCTGGATTAGTGAGTATTGCAGTAATGGTGCTTCTCTGATTATCCTGTAGTTCTGGGAATCAATCTTGCAGTTGGGCCTTTTGATCAGCCACATCCTGCAGGTTTTTTGCAGTTTTCTTCTGAATTTGCCATCTTTTGTCTGATGTTATTTCTACAAGTCGCTAGCTTGTCCTGCTTTTTTTTGCAATATATTATCATGCATTTGACTAAGTACCTTCAACTTTTGAAATTGTTTGATAAAAAATTTCATAACTCTATCCTGCTCATCTTGGGTGTTGTTTCAAGCCACTTTAAGGTTATTTATTTTAGTTTTCACCTTCCCATCTATTGTATACATAACTTTGGACAATGGCTGAAAGCAGATAGGAGGCTTGGTCTTTTAGATAAGAACTACGTATATAGTAGTTGTGGGTGCTTTTCTTTCCCTCTTTATAAAACCTAGGCCTATTGAGTGTGTAGCAATATGTTCGCTGAGCTGACCATCATTTCAGAACTGCTCCTAATGTCCAGCACCTTCTGTAACTATCCACATTCACATGCACATATCATGCATTACCACATACAAATACCATGCAAGCACACCACAAACCTACATGCATGCATCACATGAATTCTGCAGAGCCTTGTAGCTACGTGATGACCACACAAAGCCTGCAATGTCCCTTCTATTTGAGTTGTTGCTGAAGCTTTTTGTCATGCTGGCTACATGTAAAATGTATGAAGGGAACTGCATATGTGATAAATGTTATCTTGTTGTTGCATGTAGTGCATACCTTTGGTGTACATATGAGTTGGTGCATGTTGCCTGTGGCCATATTGTTGCCCCTCATTGGCAATAAATTATACAACCCTCAGATTTGCCTTATAGCAACAAATTTTAAAATTCCCTCTCTAAGATTTTCCTAAAAGTTATGTGCAGGAGCTGAGTATGTTTGATGTGCATGCTGTTGCTAATGAAACATTTGAGAGACTACCATCAAGATACTCATTCATTTGTTTTTTAATGACTTCTATAATGCTAGCTATAAGCCTTGACAAGATTTCTGTTATGCTATCCTTATCCTTTGCACTAAAACTTGCAAACTCAAAATCTCCTTTAGTTTAAATTGTCTGTGTAAACATTTTTCACAGTGAGTTCTTAGCATCAGTGAGAACTACTTGGTTTGTCAACTAATAGACACAATGAGGTAGAAGTATGAGGTGCTGAAAGGGTTTGAATTGGTAGGATAAGTTGCTTATCTAACAGCTTCATGCATCATGGCATCCCAATTCCCATCTACAAACTTCTTCATATATATACTTTTTATTGTAGATGTGAAACGTCGTATTGACCTCTGTAAGGCATCCACGTTGAAAAATGCTCCAGCTTGCAGAGAAGCCACTTTTATGGCAGTGTCTGAAATGCTTTTATTTGTGTCATTTGTATATAGGTACATCACCTATCCTTTTCTTAGTACTGCAGGCAGTAGAATATTATTGTCAGCACTCATATCACTTCTAAATTTTTCAGGATGCTTGTTGAAATCATTGGCAGTCTACGTCCTAATATAAAAAAATGACAGATTTGTTTACAACGTCTACATATGTACTTCGTGACCGTAAAGTAAGTCAATATAAATGGCCTGGGGACTAGCCTTGAAATGAAAACCTTGTTTAAAAAGTACCTTGGGAGTCGGTTGTAGATTAGAGAATTGCAATCCATAGTAGTGTTGCATTAGCCACCAGCGGCGGATCCAGGGGGGGGGCACTCGGGGCACGTGCCCCCCCCCCCCCCCCCCCCCTTCATTAATAAATTCATAACTTTTCGGGCCGCATTTTATAATATAGCTGCACGATTGCGCTGTCTATTGATATCCGCACGCATGAACTCTACTACTGTACTATATCCCGGGCCCCCCGATACGCGATCATACTTCCCCCCCCCCCGCCCTTCGTATCGGGCCAGAAACCAACAGCACCCCCCCCCCCCCCCCCCCCCCGCTCTTCGTTTTGGGCCAGAATCCGACAGCACCCCCCCCCCCCCCCCCCCGCTCCTCGTATCGGGCCATAAACCGACAGCACCCCCCCCCCCCCCCCCCCGCTCCTCGTATCGGGCCATAAACCGACAGCACCCCCCCCCCCCCCCCCCGCTTTTCGTATCGGGCCAGAAGCCGACCCCACCCCCAGCCACACCCACCATCCGTGCCCCCCCCCCCCCCCAAAACCTGTATCCGCCGCTGGCCACGAAAGGAATCTTAACTAAAAAGTTGGGCCGCTCGAAGATTAAGGTACACTCTAATTAGAGTTATTAGGTGCTCGATCATTCGATACATAAAATTATTTTCTGCTGTTTTGAAAGGTACAAAAACTAACAGTGCTTCTTACACTAGGAAACGTTTTAAGTGATTTGGTTTTGCACAGAGCGTATACCAAGTGCAAACACGTAGGCCATTTGATAACACCATGGGCATCGTCTGAAGTCGATGAAAAAAGAAATGTAAGTAGATAACAACCTTTGGAACCTGTCTATCAGAACTCTATCCCCGCCGCTCAACACGTATAAACGTTTTACAAAATATGAAAGTCAACCATTATTTCAGTGCGCCAGAAATATTGAACGAGTGTAGTTTTCTAGGTTTTGACTACACAGAGGCTTAGATTATTTAGTATCCTACCTGAAAAGCACAGCAGAGTCCTCAATTGCTACCAAAACAATACAAACTAGCCTTCGCTTCTATGTCCCGTATTACTTCAATCTGTCACTTCCGTCACAATTTTTACTCGTTATTTCGGTTACCACTTTTTCGGTACACGTACGTCATATATTGAAGTACCTATCTACGGGCATGCGCAACCGAAGTGAGTAGATCACTATGTACATGTATATGTCAAGGCCCGATTTCTAACCGCTTTAAAGTAACATATGACAGTACGTACCTTAGCATTCTAGTTTCGATTTGTTGTAACTCCGTTAAATCGGGCAGATTGGCCCGATTCAAAGCCATGGTCCGCATCAAGGTGTGAAATCTTTATATTGCCTGCACGTGACTATCTGTAGCGAGGTGTTAGTCGTTGCTGTGGTTTGAAATGTCGAAAGAGGAGTATTTGACTAGGACCTTCCCGATGGCGATAAGAGATCTACAAGTGGCGCCGTTGAAAGAAAACTAGGTCAGAAGATCGAGGATTGTCTTCATGGAAACGGGTCTTTTGATAAGCACATCAGATGCATGGTAAAGAAAGGTGAATTTTTGCTGTTGAATTTGTCGAATGTGGGTATGAGTGATGTACTGGTGGTGCCAGCAAAAGATGAAAAGGTACAGCTCAGATGACTCTACAGGCATACGCTGGAAATTTCACTTTTAAATATATATCATGATTGAGGATAATTTGCTTCTTGGGAAATTCTGCATGGTAATTTATGTTGAAGGCTATTGGAGTACCCTTATGGAAGTTCACGACAAACAATTGTTTCATGCTGGCTACAGGAAAACCTTCCATAAAGCTAGCCACAGTAGTATTGTAACTGCGATTGAGATTTTAAGTGTATTTCAGAATACATTAATTCAAGTGCAAAGCATGTATTGTGGAATTCCTCAATGCGTCGTTCAAGAATTTGTGAAGGCTTGCACAACTTTTCAGCTTCACAGACCACAACATGTTTCAGCTCCATTGAAACCAATCCTTGCTTTGGGATTTATGAGTCGATTACATGTATTTATGGTCAGTTGCTTATTGCACTGAGTTATGTACAGTTAAATTTGCAGGTTGATCTCATTGACAAGAGACACCTGCCTGGCAGGGAATATCACTGGATTTTGCACAGCATAGATCATTGGTTTTAGTTTAATTCTGCCTTCCCTATTCTATCAAAACATGCAAAAATTATAGCAGTCTGAGAATGCCTAAATAAATGTGTTCCCATATTTTGGCATTCCACGTATTCTGCAATCAGAAAATGGAAGAGAATTTATTAATCATGTCATTAAAGAGCTTATACATCAATGGCATTCAAACATTCAGCTTGTAACTGGACGACCTCGCCACCCTCAATCACATGGAGTGATTGAAAGAGCTTGTGCCACACTGGAAGAGAAACCTTCAGCGTAAGTTAGCAATGGCAAAACAAAAATATCTCCACTCCTTGGCCAAACTACTTTCAAGAGTCATATGCATTAATTTGTATAATTAATCATACTACAATGTTTTATATTTTTGAATACAGGTGCCCTGACTCAAATCATTGGATCTCATGCAAAATGATAGGTTAGCCTTGGAAGCAAAACAGTGCTTGAATGAAAAACACATCCTTGACTGCTCATAAGATATTGCTTCATTGGATTCAATCAATTCTCCTGGAACAGGGTGGTACAGCGGAAGGATTTTCTCCAGTTGATGGAAGAGGTGAAGGTAAATACAGATTGAAATTATTGACAGATAAATAAATATTGATTTATATGCTCTAATTTTTTGACAGCAACCCAGATATCATATTATATGATCATAAACGAGGACATTGGGTTACCATATGATATGATCACAAACGAGGACATTGGGTTACCATATTATTTGATCACGAACGAGGACATTGGGTTACCATATGGTTTTCAAATGGTAACGTAACTCTTTACTTCCAGAACATCTATCACAAAGCATCGAAATGCTAATATCTGTAATTTTCGAAATGCTGACAAGGGAAATGGAATATCAGACACTGTCCTTCCTGTTCAGCAGCAACGTGGTTCAACAGTCTGTGGTGTGATGAGCTTAGCATTTGCATTCCATGCAGCTGCGAGGAACAATGTAGCTGAAATAACATTTGATTAGTGATTGATTGCTTTGATGAATCTTTTACCCCTTTCCTAGCCGCATCAAACACCAATGAATCAAGAGAAGCTCGAAGCTTGAGGAAAGAATTCACCACCTTGCTGCATTGCCAGTGCTATCTACCAGAGTGTTATGATAGCAACATGATAGAGTATGCATGAAGTATGTGACAAATGGTTCCACTACAAATGTATACAGCTCAAAATAGAACCTAAAACCATGTGCAAATGTTCCAATTGCTAATTCACTCTTTGACAGTCCTTTGCATTGATTTCATATTACATTATTATCAACTGCAACCACTATACAGCGCTATGAATTAATGATAATAATAATAGATTATGCTTGTATATGATCATTTTTTGCTTGTTATTTAAAACAGGTCCGATAGCTGGATTAAGAAGTGGGCTATGCGACTCACTTTAAAGCCGGCTGAATGGACTGTTTTAAAGCCAGCTATTGGCCCGCTTTAAAACCGGCTGGCCCGGTTTAAAGCAGGCAGCTAACCTGTTTTTAAGCGGGCCAATTTCAAATCGAGCCGTAACATGTATAATTGATGGCAGAGTTGTTCTTTCCTTTGATTATACGAGTGTAGCCAATTTGAGAATTGTATTACTCAACGAAATAGTGCACAGAGGATGGTCGCTACCGCTGGCTCCGTCACAGGCAGGGATGGGATAGCGTAATTATAAGAGGAATTATGAAGTATGTTGAAACTACTTACAGATGACCGCAGGGGGAGAGAAGAAGAATAGGAAATGATCCAGACGCATATGGAGTCCCTCATGAAGCTAAAAGATACACAAAAGTCAAAAGGCGTATAAGTCCAAAACGAGATCTATAAATGATAAATTGGTGCCATGCATGGAGTGATAAGGATGACATTGAGGCCTACTTAGTAGTGACGTCTAATGAAGATATAGATAAAGGCTGCTGGTTGCAGTATCTGGTTCCTCAACTCTGCTACAAGGCCCAGATGGCACTTGCAACACTTCACAACTCACAAGTCTCTACAACTAGGGGTCCACTTAACCATTTATTGGCATCAGATGTCCCATGACAGATGACAGGAAAGGCTGAATACAAGATGCTAAGGCCTGAGACCATCAGGGCCACCGGATGACCCTGCAGGGAAGGATAGAATAGCTCTGGGTGACTTCTTCCTTATCTACAGAGATAGATTGGGATGGTTTTACGAAGTCAGGGATGGAGGAATCTGGGTGTATCGGTGGATGTTATGATTGCAGCTCTTGGAGAGTGGTTGGGGAGAAAGGTGCAACTATGCATGTCATTATGTACTTTTGTGTGGGAGGTGGTCGTTCCTATTGGTTGCTAGGTATGCATACATACCTAGCAACCAATAGCCGCTGGGCCGAGTATATAAATAAGTTACGCGGACATACGGACGTACGTACGTACATATCATTGGAAATTATACTATTTAACTAGGAGTGAGACCAATAGGAATTGGTGAAGCCGCCAGACGGATTATTGCCAAGGCCATTCTACATGTCACCAGAAAAGACATTCAGGAAGCAGCAGGCTCGCTCCAGCTCTGTGCTGGTCAGATGGCTGGGGCGGAAGCTGCTATACATGGCATGAACCTTGCTTTTCATGATGAAGGTTCAGATGCTGTTCTCCTGGTTGATGCCATCAATGCATTTACTAATCTACTCAATCGACAGGCAGCTCTTCATAACATCAGATATTTATGTCCTTCCATTGCAACAGTCATCATCAACACTTAGGGTGATCCCTTGGCTATGCCCATGTCTGAACCTGCGTCAGCAGGTTCAATATAGGATTGATTGAGGAATGATGAATGTCATTAAAATTTTTAAATCGCGTCGGGAGGGACAATGGAGAAACGGATCACTTATCTCGTTGCAGCAATCGAACGACAACACCAAGATCTACGTTTTCATGCTAGTTTCATGTCATTAAACTATGCGCTTCCAGACAAACAAAGAACCTGCTTCTCGTGCCCATTCCCAAAAAAATTGTTCGTCGTCGTCGTCGTCGTCGTCGTCGTCTTCCTTAGGAAGGTATAACTCGAGCTACGAACGGTTTTAAAGAACGACAATAGTACCAATCTCTTCAGAATTTACCGGCACGTTATCCTAGCATGTCATTTGGACACATATCACATCTAGAAAGAAACTACAGCGAGAAATACTCTATTTTGTTGCAAGTTCTGTGGCCATCTAGCAAGTTCTAGCAAGTTCTTAATAAAATGTATAATTTTTTGAATACAAACAATTATACTTATCCTTATTAATTAACTATGTGTTCTATAATTTATTACTTTAATTATTAAAGTCTTATTGTAAAAGTTTATACGTTCTTTGACACGGAGAAAAAAAACGAAAAAAAAACTTATGAAACAAGTAAATAAAAACATTCTCTAACGAGAAAGTTGGTGGGCATATAGGATTGACAATGTTGGTGTAAAAAGCACGGAAACAAGTGTGACAGAAATGTTACTGGAAAATTGAAATAGGCATATTTTTAGCCCATTTTCTCAGGCGTGCGCTGCCTAAATGTGACTGGGCTAAATATAGGCCTATTTCAATTTTCCAGTAACATTTCTGTCACACTTGTTTCCGTGCTTTTTACACCAACATTGTCAATCCTATATGCCCACCAACTTTCTCGTTAGAGAATGTTTTTATTTACTTGTATGCATTAGCTATACTACCACTCATACGACACATTGCAGATAATGTGTAGCATGCATGGTATGCTGATGATGCCACCTTATCTTTGTAAGTAATCACATTTGTCATTCAAAAATCAATATCTGAGTACACAACAGATAATTAATTAATGGTCAATAAAAATTCAAATTATTGATTTAGTTATCTGACAAATAAACCACATTAGAAAAAAACAAAGAAAACTTTGCCGTGCATGTGACAGGTTTTTATGGAAAGATGAGGAGGTATATGTGTATGCAGAGCAAGAGGATGTGTGGACAGTGGAGGCACAAGCACTGAAGGCTCGAATAGTGGAGGCACATATGGTGGAGGTACGAATAGTGGAGGTGCAAGCACTGAAGGTGCAAATAGTGAAAGCGTGAGTAGTGGAGACATGGTAGAGGAAGTGCAAGTAGAGGTAGAGGAAGTGCAAGTAGAGGTAGAGGAAGTGCAAATAGAGATAGAGGAAGTGCAAGTAGAGGTAGAGGAAGTGCAAGTAGAGGTAGAGGAAGTGCAGGTAGAGGTAGAGGAAGCGCAAGTAGAGGTAGAGGAAGCGCAAGTAGAGGTAGAGGAAGTGCAAGTAGAGGTAGAGGAAGCGCAAGTAGAGGTAGAGGAAGTGCAAGTAGAGGTAGAGGAAGTGCAGGTAGAGGTAGAGGAAGTGCAAGTAGAGGTAGAGGAAGTGCAAGTAGAGGTAGAGGAAGCGCAAGTAGAGGTAGAGGAAGTGCAAGTAGAGGTAGAGGAAGTGCAGGTAGAGGTAGAGGAAGTGCAAGTAGAGGTAGAGGAAGTGCAAGTAGAGGTAGAGGAAGTGCAAGCAGAAGTAGCTAGAGGAAGTGCAAGTAGAGGTAGAGGAAGCGCAAGTAGAGGTAGAGAAAGTGCAAGTAGAGGTATAGGAAATGCAAGTAGAGGTAGAGGAAGTGCAAGTAGAGGTAGAGGAAGTGCAAGTAGAGATAGAGGAAGTGCAAGTAGAGGGAGAGGAAGTGCAAGTAGAGGAAGAAGTGCAGTAGGAGTGAAGGAGTAAAACGACAAAACCTAAAGCAGCAGTCTGCCCTGAGATGGTGGATTACTGAGACAACATGACCATTAATTATGTACTTGCATTGTTGCTGTTTTTTGATACACAAGTGATTGAATTTGCATGATTCTTTTGCAATGAACATTGTTTTCCTACATAGGACTAATTTGTGTACACCTATACACATTATACTGCGAAACTTTCCTGATACAACCACATGAATAATTTCATATCTGAACCTGCGTCAGCAGGTTCAATATAGGATTGATTGAGGAATGATGAATGTCATTAGACATCCGATTTGGCGTAAAACCAAATCGGATTTGGCGCAAAGCGTATGTCGCGCAAAGCGTATGTCGGATTTGGCGCAAAGCGTATGTCGGATTTGGCACAAAATGTTTTTGGCGCAAAACGTTTTTGGAGCAAAACGTTTTTGGGCGTTGCCCCGGACCGGATGTCGGACAACGGAAGTAGTTATTGGAGCGATATATACGGCAGGCAGGCAGACAAATGGTGGAGGTGTGTGTAGGGGATGGTGGAGGTGTGTGTAGGGGATAGTGGAGGTGTGTGTAGGGGATGGTGGAGGTGTGTGTAGGGGATGGTGGAGGTGTGTGTAAGGGATAGTGGAAGTGTGTGTATGGGATGGTGGAGGTGTGTGTAGGGATAGTGGAGGTGTGCGTAGGGGATGGTGGAGGTGTGTGTAGGGGATAGTGGAGGTGTGTGTAGGGGATAGTGGAGGTGTGTGTATGGGATAGTGGAAGTGTGTAGGGGATGGTGGAGGTGTGTGGAAGGGGTGGTAGAGGTGTGTGTAGGGATGGTGGGGTGTGTGGAGGAGATGGTGGAGATGTCTGGGATAGGTAGAGGTGTGTAGGGGATGGCGGATGTGCACATGTGTTGGGTGATGCATATATCTGTGTGGCATATGTGCTTTGTACTTCACCATGTTATGTGGATCCATCCTCATCCTTTACTCCTCCCCTCCACATCCTTCAACCTCCTCTCCTCCACATCCGTCAGCCCTCCCCTCCACATCCTTCACCCCTCCCCTCCACATCCTTCACCCCTCCCCTCTACATCATTCACCCTCCCCTCCACATCCATCAGCCCTCCCCTCCACATCCTTCACCCCTCCTCTTCACATCCTTCACCCCTCCCCTCCCCTCACATCCTTCTCCCTCCAAGAAACATGCCAATATTAATTTGAATATGGTGATTTGTACCCATAGCAACTGTACGTATAACTACAATGTGTAAACTAAATGTATTGTAATGACACACTGCAATCATGAAACTAAATTGAAGCAAACTTAAAAAAAGGACAGCATTGACGATGATTCAGTTCCATTACAAAAAGGGGCATGGCGTGGTTAGGGTGGAGTCAAAAAGGTGACAGGGGCATTATATGTCAATGTTGACGTGGGCATCAGTTTTTGGTGGCCATGGTGTTCCCATCTTCATACATTGGCTGGCCCCACGCATACCGCCCAAGATTGCCATGCGACCCTGGACATTACCCGGGAAGAGGTGGGAGGCAGCTGCTGTGGACAGAACCCCCTTGACGTAACGATGGAGGGAGGCTGAGGCTATAACCTCTGTCTCGTTGTGTGTGTGTGTGTGTGTGTGTGTGTGTGTGTGTGTGTGTGTGTGTGTGTGTGTGTGTGTGTGTGTGTGTGTGTGTGTGTGTGTGTGCGTGTGCGCGTGTGTGTGCATGCATAGCATATGGTATGGAAGTAGGCATTTCAAAAATCCAAATGGAGCACACCACACCTGAGATGGCTATCTGGAGCTTCCTTCATGCCCCAAGGGTTGACACACCAATCACTTTGAGATCTTCCCCTGTCTGAGTGTCATGGTCAGGAAAGTGG
Organism: Eunapius fragilis; assembly: GCA_963681505.1. NCBI lineage: Eukaryota > Metazoa > Porifera > Demospongiae > Spongillida > Spongillidae > Eunapius > Eunapius fragilis. Next base: position 4,641,487 of record OY811974.1, on the reverse strand, counting down.
TGAAATCCACCTGTAGGGCCCAAGGAGGGGTGAAGGATGTTGAGGGGTGAAGGATATGGAGGGGAGGGGAGAAGGAGAGGGGGAAAGATATGGAGGGGAGGCGAGAAGGATGTGGAGGGGAGGAGTAAAGGATGAGGATGGATCCACATAACATAGTAAAGTACAAACTTAAGCACATATGCCACACAGTATATGCATCACCCATCCGCCATATTCACAGGGAAAAAAGTTAGGAATACTACAGAAGAACACCACGGTTTACAACTGCAGTAATAATTATACAGCAGTCTTACATTACTTTGCACTAGCTGTATATCGCTGTTTTTTTAAATGCTGCAAATATCCAGCTATTGCTACAAAATGTCAAAGAACGCATTGAAGACCATTGTAACTGGCGTTGAAACAATTGCATTCTGATGTAAATGATGATTTACCACGAATGTCGAAATACAATCACGTGAGAAAGTCTTATCCTTAGCCTCGTTCGCAGACACACAATTCAAATCGTTGGGCGCGACCCAACATGCATCTGCGCAGGCGCTAAGGTCGTACTGTTAAGCGGGAACTACTTCGAATTAAAAATCTAGGATGGGCGGGGTGGCAAGGGAGTGGAGGAGGAGCACACAGTTTGCTCGTATCAAAATGGTAAGATGATATAAATTTGCTTCTGTGCCTTAATATTGTCCGAGCCGTCATTTTGTCCAGAAAAATATTAAAGGGCGATTCCGGCCAGATTAATTATCCGCAAATACGCACCCTTACGGCCGTAAATTTTTTTCATTTTTAACGAGCGAGCGTCGACTGGCATATAGGAGCAGAAGAAAGCAAAATGTGTATAGGCAAGTAACATTCAACCATTAGTGTACACTCCCCGGCATATTTTGATACTCGTGTTTGGTCACGATCGCTGGTTTTGTCTCTGTCGCGTGCGTGTACAAAATACGCATTATGGAACTACTTTAGCAGAGAAACAAACATCCATTTCTTCAGGCGGAATAAGAAGTAAGTGGACCTTTCTAATGTTTCTTGTAATAAAAAGTATGGTTTTCTTACGCTAGTGAACGAAAAACCTTACAGCAGCTACGAGGTATGTTGTTCTAATTGATGCGCGCGTGCTGTTTCCTGTTTGAATCCGCACCCTCGTCGTTGATGAATTGTGGATGGTGTGTTTAATAGTCAGGGAGTGTTTTAGGTTGTGTTCGAGTATTGCGGCTTTTTGGAGGAGGGTGTGTGTGGGTTTGCGAGTATTGAGGCTTATAGGGTTTCGTGTTGGAGGATTGTAGAGTGTGTGGGTGTCGAAGGTTTGTGTGTGTTGGTGTCAAAGGTTGTGTGTGTGTGTCAAAGGTTTGTGTGTGAGTGTTGGAAGCTTGCAGGTGTGTTTGGGTTTGGAAGGCTTGTAGGGTGTGGGTGTTGAGGTTTCTAGGGTGTGTGTTGGTAGGTGTCGAAAGCTTGTAGTGTGTGTGGGTGTCAAAGGCTTGTGTGTGGGTGTTTGAGGCTCTGTGGCAGAAAATAATAAAGTAACTGCGTATTACGAGACATTTGTTTTCGGAGACAAATTGTCTTCTGTTCCTCGATGATTTGAAGGCATCTGAACAAGTTAGAGTTGTGCTGAACAACAGGAAGCGCTCTAAACCAGTACCATTTTTTTCTTTGGCGTATATTTGTTTGCGTATCACTTGTGTCTCATTGTAAGTACATGTTTATCTCTCTACTGATTTCTGCAGGTGTCCCCATTTTCACCTCCAACATCTTCAGTTGCTATTACTGTAAGTGCTGATTGCTTTGTATGCCATTTAATTGTAGGTGTCACATTCTAGCCCTACTTTTGCTGGTGATCAGGTAAATTTCCAGGATGTAAATTATCAAAGTGTTCATAGATTTATTCCCCCAGTTGGCATCTGATTTCTACAAATCTACAAAGTAGCTTTTTAGTTCACAAACTAACTCTAGTATCCAATATTCCAGAGCTACTACTCCAAGTCAACCTGTTACCATGCAAAAAATGACCCCGTCACGTCCTCCAATGAAGTTCTCTGCACGCAGAAGCATCAACTCTCAACCCGTGCAACAGTCAATAGAGGTACAGTATTTTTTCATGCTGTGATGACCTACCTGGAAAACATGTACAGGGTGATCAGCCAGAGAAAGGAGCAGGAATATTTGAGGTGAGTGTAAAGGCACACTACACCTATCAGTCAGTATATTGATGCACAGCAAACATCAAATGCAAAGTGCATATGGCCGGCCACTTACCTTGTCTCTGTTTTTCAAATTCAACCTGCAGTGATGAAGAACGTGAAAACACAACTAAGTATGAATTGGCTAGGGCCCAAAATATTCAAAAGACAAAATGCAAGGTGTATATCGAGTGAGTGCGTGTGAATTCACTCTGCGATTTGGTGTGACCGTCACTCAGTTTTAGTTTCTATTAAGGGATGGCACTGTGGGATAAATGATAACTTCGTTGCTATTTAACCATTGATGTTATGGAGTTAGGTACAGGGCTGTAGTACAGGTGATCACGGGTTTGTATTCTGACCAATGCTTAGTTTTTTTTTGCTTTTTGGGCGAAATCCCTGCACCTGGTATGAAGGTCACACCTGATTTGGTGTGTACTACCTTCACACCAAATAATTGGGGGCCTTCACACTTTTGATATTGCTGCTAGACCGCTTACCGTGTACCTGTTTTCAAAGTCAACCAGTGATGAAGAACGTGAAAACAGAACTGAGTATAAATTGGCTAACCCTTAATCAGCAAGAAATGGTATGTTACTGTTCACATTCCTATAACATGACTTTCTTGTAACTTACTACCAGTAATACAATGGATGATGACGATGCTGTACTCATTGCATCACATTGGTGGCATTCACAACACAGTGCATGTGTGTGCATTACAGGGATTGTTACTCAGATTGACGGGCTTGGAATTCCTAGATCAAAAAAGAACTGCACACTTCAAGAACTTCTAATTTATTTTGGAAACAGACTCTTAGAGAGGTACAAATAAAAAACGGCTGGATTGTGTAAAGAAGATGTAATTGTGTAGAAAATGTCATTGATGAAGTTCATTCCTTTATAAAGTTTATAACTTGTTAATGTTAATTAATGGCTGCTCATTCTCGTTCCCAGACTAATGAGGAATTACTACAGTGCTATACAGTGTAAAAGTGGGGCACTAGTGACGATATTTGTGGTATTTTCACACACATGCATTGCTCCTGTGAGTCGCTCAAACTATTGCAATACAGAATTACTACAGTAGCAAAGTATGCAAAAGTAGAGCAAATTTTACTACAAAAGTAAAAAATACATGCCATGTAAAACACCAATTTTAAAGCATTAGCAAATCACAGTTTACACCGGTTTACAACAACATTTACATCAGATCATATGGAACTACTCTAGAACTTCAGGGTAGCAAAACAAACTTTTTTTCCTGTGCATCCCCTACACACCTCCACCTGTCCCATAGACATCTCCACCATCTCCACACACCCCACCATCCCCTACACCTACACCATTCCCTACACATACCTTTACCATCCCTTCCACACACCTCCACCATCCCCTACACCAGTGTTGCCGCGATGTATCGCGAAATGCGATATATCGCGATTAAATCTTTATATCGCGATTAATATGTATTCATTTCGCGGCGATATTTACCATACATGTTTACGAGAGTTAAACCGACTTCAAATACGGGTAAATTGAAAGAAATCAAGGGTTAAATCAAGGATGCCGGGGATATGGTAAAATGAACGCCACGAACGGTAATGAAGAGTATAATCCCTTAAAATAGGTTTTTATTTTGCCTTAAAAAGATGCATCTACATAGCCTTTCTGATAGGATGCGCCACCGCTTCTTTTGAACAGTATTTTTCGCGGTAGAAAATACTCTTTCTGCTGGTGCAGTAAAAGCAGGAATGGACAAGTATTTCCTCGTCAGTTTGGCTATGGTGGGGAAGCATGACTCGTGATTCCTCCACCATAGCAATGGATCATCACTTCTAAAATTCGTTTCTGCTGTCTTCAGATATCTTTCCAATTCGTCTTGAATTACTTTCAGGAGATCATCAGCTTCTACTGGCTCTAAACCTTCATCTTCCTTTTGGCCAAAGAGTAAATTGAAATCTTCCTCTTCTGAACACGCTGGCTTCTTTGCTGGTGGCTCTGCCTCTTCTGATTCATCTTCCACAGCCGTAGCAGGATTCACACCTAAAACATTGATCATTTCTGTTTTCAACTGCTGAACAATTCTGTTTTTATCAGCAGAATTCAACCAAGACAGGCTTTTACAGGTGTATGCCCTGGATGAGTGATTGCCCCCATACACAGAAGGAGATCGGATGGATTCCAACGCGCACGCATGTCCTTTAGGATGAATGATCTCACTTGCTGAACAATTATAGGGAGTGTTTGTGCTGCAGCTGCTGCCCATTTCCTCCTTCCTGCTGCTGTACACATAAAAACGTATCCACAGTACAACTGCAAGTCTATTTTACCATATACACTCACCCTTGCTGGAGTGCCTTTATTCCATGCACGGATGTGATGTGGTACCACATGTTCAAGGTAATGTTCCCATGTCTTGACACCAATCCATAGCAAATCTTACAAACAACCCAGCAAGAACCGATTGCTTTCTTGTGCCATCCAAAGTATTGCCAGACACTGCTTTTATATACTTTGCGATCGACACAAACGAATTCATCTTTTGTAGCAACAAGTGCGGGTTTTGCGTTCACTTTGGTAGCCATAATTAGTCACCACAACAATGATAACTAGTTATAACTGATAATAAATATTAATAATATATCGCGATATAAATATCGCGATTAAATCCTCATTTCGCGATATATCGCGAAATAGACGATTAAATAGAAATAGTATTTCGCCGCAACACTGCCCTACACGCACCTCCACCATCCCCTACACACCTCCAATATCCCCTACACACACCTCCACCATCCCCTACACACACCTCCACCATACCCTACACACACCTCCACTATCCCCTACACACACCTCGACCATCCCCTACACACACCTCCACCATCCCTTACACACACCTCCACCATCCCTTACGCACACCTCCACTATCCCATACACACACCTCCACCATTTGTCTGCCTCCAATAACTACTTCCGTTGTCCGACATCCGGTCCGGGGCAACGCCCAAAAACGTTTTGCGCTATAAACATTTTGTGCCAAATCCGACATACGCTTTGCGCCAAATCCGACATACGCTTTGCGCGACATACGCTTTGCGCCAAATCCGATTTGGTTTTACGCCAAATCGCTCTTATGTCTAATGTTTTGGTACGCGACCTACCGGGCCACCGTAAACGACACATACGTATACGTACAGATCAGACATGCAAAGTACCTTCAATTCGATAAACGAGATCCGTCGCTATACGATTGCTGTAATGGCTATGCAAATGAATTAATTAACACAAAAAGGTTGGCCCCTACATACTGCATACCACCACCATTAAAAAGTGGTGTACGGGTTGTTGAACCATAAAGGCTTCAGTTGAATGATTGAAATTGTTGACCAACCAGCTGTTTCATTTTCATTATTCTGACCATACATTGCAGCATAGCAGCCATCGACATCGACGTCTCCAAGTGCACCCTGCACTGGTTTCAGCCAAACCTTTTAAGTACGGCAGCCTACAGTACACACGTATAGAGATACGCCTATGGTGTTCTTCGCCCACGCTATTTGTTGAGAATGGTGAAAATTTCTAGTTTTAAAGCCAATCTGTCACCATGAATTGTAATCACAGTGATCTTGAATAGCTGATTTAATTTGCAGGCCAAACAAATTTCATTTCATAAACTCTTCAGTTAATATCTATTTTAGTAGAATGAGTAGAAATATATGCAATGCATCAAATGTTATACTAGAATCTAGGTGGTCTTGCTGCACATTACAGGCTTAACTGATGCAGGCAATCAATTTAACATACTGGTGTGTACACTGTACATGTATGTTCAGCATCATTACTATATTTGGACACAGAGTGACTTTGATAAATTTCGTTTCCTTCATGTACATGTTATACATGCACAGGACAGTAACGTATACACATGTAGATGTCTAAGAGCTGCTGCTGCACAATTACAATAAAGGTAATGGTCAGCATTTTGCTTTCTGGGATGAAGGGGGGAGGGGAGGGTGGGGTGGCTAGCTATTGAAATCCAGACACCTGGATACTGAGGTATATATATATAATGATGCACAAATGTACATGTACATATATTGTAAGCTTAGTGCAATAATATGTTGACATGATATTAAATACAATGTGTTTTATTTGGGCATCAAATAGAGTACTGAAATCAGAAAGAGCTGTACACCTGGTACGTTGCAATAAAGGCAGAAAACCTTGTGTGGTGCACATGTAGTAGGGATTCTGGATCGAACTATCTTTTCTCCAGCCCTTATTGTCGTCGCTGGTACGCAGTATCCTTGTTCACGAGTCAACCGTGCGTGTTTTTTGGATTGGGGGGGGGGGGGGGGGGGGGGGGGGGATCTGTTCTAGACAGAGTCTTGCCAAAGATGGCGCGGCGCGTTCACACGTACTGCACCCGGCCCGGTAATGAAGTTGGATGCATTTCTGATAAACAAACAGAAGATAGAGACAAAGTTTTCATCGAACTTTTTTTTTTACCGTAAGCATCAAAATATGGCGGGTTATCGCTGCCAATATTATTTGACCCACTTTTTTTTTTTTTTTTTGGTGGTTACCGCTCACGTGAATTTCGTGCCAAAAATGTTTTTTCTTGGGGGGGGGGGGGGGGGGGGGGGGTTGGGCGGGGCGGGGGGTTATAGAGGATACCTTAGAGAGATTATTTTTACGCGACCGTCTACTCCCTGAACAGAACGAGGCATACCCAACCTGTGCCTGTTCGGAGCGGAGAAGCCGCGCGGGCACGATCGTCTACTCCCACATTCACGCTGAAGAGAACGAGGCTGCCCATTCAAGGCGTGGACAAGCCGCGGGTGGATCGAGAGAAGTTGCACACACCTCTTGCCTTCTCCGTATATATGTTGCTTCTCTATGCATTGCGTTCGGTACGCATTGTGGCACTTAAAGAAAAGACGGCACAGGAGTTCAAGAAGGCAAGCTCTCTAAGGGTAAAGAAACGGGTACCCCTCCTTATAACCTTGTGCCATAATGCAGGCCAGTTTGTTTGGGACCCCAGGTGTTTTGAGATGGAGTGCACAAATGATGTCAAAGATCATTCTGGCATGCACACAACACACATAGCCCATTTTTTGACTTGTGCCAAATTGCAACTAGCTATATTCTAGCTATCTTGTCAGTTACAATTAAATAATTCAGAAAAGCCTTTGTCTCCTGAACGAATGGCTTCAGCAGCTTGTGTCTAGTAGTTATTTGTGGCTCTAGAGGGAAGTGGAGAAGATGGACCAGGGCTTCCTTAATTGTCAGACTAAAATGTTTACCTTGTATTTGGTAGTTTATGTATGTGTATGTGTGTGCTATGTTGTTGTTACAGTATGTATTGATGTCAGTCTTCAAAGCTGAAATTAAAAAAACAGGATAACACAATCACAGAGTTGATTGTTTACAAATGCATGTAAAGGGTGAGAGGGGTAAAAATCACAGTATAAAGTTGTATGTGTAAAATACATTAATAAATGAGTCTGTTTACAAATAACGGTTAGAAAGGGATAAAGCAATAGCTGACCCCAAAGCCCCCATGACTAAGTAAACCTTCATCCATGTAGCGCTCAAATCAGCCCCAATGAGAGGGGGGGGGGGGGGCAGGGGGGGCAAAATCCCCGGGCCCGGGCCTCAATGGGGCCCGGGCCTTTAGAGCCACGCCCTTTATTGGTCACTAGGCACGCCCCCTCAGGCCTGGTCGTTAATGAATGGCTTAGTTGCTAATTAGTTTCGGGGCCCAGATCGTTGTAACCAATCAGCGTCTTAACTTGGTTTACACTTTCTGTTTAACGAGCGGCAAGAATGGGCTACCATCACAAATCAGGCGCCCAGAAAAGAAGGGAAAACTAAAGGCAATCCGTGCTAAAGGGGTCAAAGGGCAGAATACGCTAAAACAACTTGGGTTTCAGGGGCCGATACAGGATTTTCCAAAAGGGGGGATTGAGACTCGCGATACGAAATGCGGGGGGGGGGGGGGGGGGGGTAGTCTCGTACCCAGACCCTCAATCCCACAGCTGCGGGTAGATTACATCACCGCTACGTGGAAGAGGGTCTGGCGAATAGATCGAACATTTTTGTTCTGACTTGTTTTGAATGTTTATGCAGTTATTGTGTCGTCATAAGTGTCGTCATCGTGTAATTAAGTGCGGAATGAATCACTGCAAAGTCTGTTCGGTGTCAGTGTCGGACTGCTCGCAAAGACGACAATTTAAGCTGCGCGGTACAAAGAGTAGAGTCCTGCGTATGCCTTCCCAATAATTGGGAAGGCATACACAGGACTCTAGTCTTTGTACCGCGCAGCTTAGGGTCAAGACGGAGCGCACACAGAACAGATCTCTCCCCTTGCTCTTCAGACCCTTTCCCGGGCTGTTGCCCGCCGAGCTTCCAAGAGATCGATACTCTAATAAACGCCCACCATGTCCAAAGGGCCGCGGACCTGTCCCGCAGCCTCATAGCTCTGTACAAAGAGGGCAAGAGGTACTACCATACCTACCACAGGCTGCCCCTCAAAGTTGCTGTGACGGCAGGCTTCGTGGGTTGGCTGGCGTGTGTGCTTGTGGCCATCCCCAGCAAAAAGCTCTTGGACAACATTCCTGCCCAAAATCTTGCCCAACTTGCCAAGATTATGCCGGCCAAGTTTTGGCCAAGATCTTACTCAAGGTATGGCAAGATCTCAGCCTCCTGGCAAGATCTTGGCCTCCTGCCAAGATCTTGCTCTTCTTGGTAAGAATCTTTCCCAAGAACTTTTTGCTGGGTCTTGGAGAAGTTGCCCCGTTCTTGTAGGAGGGTGGGAGCTAACAGTGGAGGGGTGGGGGACTGTAGCCCTAAGATGGTGGTAGTTCAGGTAGCCACAGTGGTGGCCATTGTTATGGTTCTTTGGTACCAATCCTCCCCCATCCAGTATTACTGGTACTACGCGCTGCCTCTCGTCTGTTGTTCCTATGTGTGGGTGCGGAGGTCCGCGTTCCGTGCCGCCTGGCAAGGGATGGCAACCAATCGCGTGCTGCTTTTGAAGGGGACAGTGCACCTGGTGGGTGTGGAGGTGGGTTTGGAGGCCCTTGTCATGAGCTTCTTGTATCGGGAGGTGCTCTCTGCTGTCCTTGTGGTTGTCTCCATCTTTCAGTCAGTCTTTGGGATGCACGAATAATAATGGCGTCTAGCGATTCCCCCGAGTTAGTCCCCGACATTCTAATCGCTGCTTGGCTCATTATTGCTATGGAATGCAATTACAATGTTGCGACCGTGACGTCAGACCGTGCTGCAATCTGATTGGTCCTCCGAAATCGAGGAAAGTCAGAACAAAAATGTTCGATCTATTCGCCAGACCTTCTTCCACGTAGCGGTGATGTAATCCACCCGCAGCTGTGGGATTGAGGGTCTGGGTACGAGACTAGGGGGGGGGGAGGGGGGGGTGGTGGTGGTGCTGTCCACTTTAGGCCCGACACGAAAAGCAGGGAGGGGGGGGGGGGGGGTGCTGCCCGCTAAGGCCCGATACAACAAGCGGGGGTGGGGTGCTGTCCGCTTCAGGCTCGATACGAAAAGAAAGGGGGGGGGGGGGGGGGGGGGCTGTCCACTTACGGCCCGATACGAAATGTGTGGGGGGGGGGATGCTGTCCGGCGCTTCAGGCCCGATACAAAAAGCGGGGAGGGGGGGTTGCAACCCCCAATTCCCCCCCCCCCCCCCCGCCCCTCGAGGCCCTGGTTTGATGTGATAGCGTTTAAATGTTTAATGAGATTGATGAGATTCATTAGGCTAGGGGCCCGAGAAAAAATTTGCCCCGGGCCCGGGCTGGCTCTTGGCGGCCCTGGCTCAAATTCTTTGTTATCGGCATGTTTAGCTGGTAGTCGTAGCTGGGTCATTCTATATCGATTCAACACACATAAGTTTCATTTTTGGAAGCATTTTTGTGGATGAGTGCAGGCTATTACCCTGTGTATATTTATGTATTATACTAACTTTTAAATATCAATTGTTCGTAAGTTATTAGGTGTGAAAAAGTTGACCACATATGTAAACTATGCTAATTATCTTTGCGAGCTTTACAGCAGTAGCGATGGTTATCTTTCCATGCGTACAGAACATCATGACTATCACGCTGTTTAATAAAAAAAGGAACATCATTATTGAGCACAACGGAAAATATGTTTTTCAAGCGTAATAGTTGTCACCATTTAAAAATACACACTTTTTTTTTGGTTTTTTTTTAATTTTAATGAAAGGCTATCTGTTTGCTTGTTGTGTTTCCAATCACAAGACGGAACGCCAAGCCGTTACTAAACTACATCGCATCGAAGCGCTCGTGTTTTAGTCTTAAAGAAACCCTTCTAATGTGTTAATTGTGCACTAAACAAACTTATAATTGGCCACACATAATAAATTTAATTACTTGATGTACGAAGAATATTCCTCTTTTCAATGACTGCAAACTAAACACGTCTGTGTCACCCTCTCCCTCATAGTCCACCATATCACCCTCTTCCCTCATGGTCCACCATGTCACCCTCCTCCCTCATGGTCCATCTGTGTCACCCTCTCCTTAGTGGACCATGAGGGAGAGGGTTTACATGGTGGACCATGAGGTAGAGGTGAGGAGGAGGGTGACATGGTAAACCACGTGGGAGGGGTGAGGGAGGAGGCTGACAAGGTGGATCATAAGGGAGGAGTAAGGGAGGAGGGTGACATGATGGGCCATGAGGGAGGAGGGTGACATGGTGGGCCATGAGGGAGGAGGGTGACATGGTGGACTATGAGGGAGAGGGTGACATGATGGACCATGAGGGTGGAGGGTGGCATGGTGGACCATGAGGGAGAGGAGAGTGACATGGTAGACCATGTGGGAGGGAGGAGGGTGACAAGGTGGATCATAAGGGAGGGGTAAGGGAGGAGGGTGACATGGTGGACCATGAAGGAGGAGGGTTTACATGGTGGGCCATGAGGGAGGAGGGTGACATGATGGACCATGAGGGAGGAGGGTGACATGGTGGACCATGAGAGAGAGGTGAGGAGGAGGGTGACATGGTAGACCATGTGGGAGGGTGAGGGAGGAGGGTGACAAGGTGGATCATAAGGGAGGGGTAAGGGAGGAGGGTGACATGGTGGGCCATGAGGGAGGAGGGTGACATGGTGGGCCATGAAGGAGGAGGGTGACATGGTGGACTATGATGTCACCCTCCTCCCTCATGGTCCATCGTGTCACCTCCCTCCCTCATGATCCACCACGTCACCCTCCTGTGCTGTGTAGCATGTGGAAGGTTGACATGATGGACCATGAGGGAGAAGGGTGGCATATGGTGGACCATGAGGGAGAGGGTGACATGGTGGACCATGAGGGAGGAGGGTGATATGGTGGACTATGAGGGAGAGGGTGACACAGACGTGTTTAGCTTGCAGTCATTGAAAAGGGGAACATTCTTTGTACATCAAGTAATTAAATTCATTATGTGTGGCCAATTATAAGTTTGTTTAGTGCACAATTAACACATTAGAAGGGTTTCTTTAAGACTAAAACACGAGCGCTTCGATGCGATGTAGTTTAGTAACGGCTTGGCGTTCCGTCTTGCGATTGGAAACACAACAAGCAAACAGATAGCCTTTCATTAAAATTAAAAAAAAACCAAAAAAAAAGTGTGTATTTTAAAATGGTGACAACTATTACGCTCGAAAAGCATATTTTCCGTTGTGCTCAATTATGAAGTTCCTTTTTTTATTAAACAGCGTGATAGTCATGATGTTCTGTACGCATGGAAAAATAACCATCGCTACTGCTGTAACGCTCGCAAAGATAATTAGCATAGTTTACATATGTGGTCAACTTTCTCACACCTAATAACTTACGAACAATTGATATTTAAAAGTTAGTATAATACATAAATATACACAGGGTAATAGCCTGCACTCATCCACAAAAATGCTTCCAAAAATGAAACTTATGTGTGTTGAATCGATATAGAATGACCCAGCTGCATTACACAGGTTGATGCTGCAGGATACATACTGACTTTGTCAAATGTTAGAGAAGGTTGTAGTGGTAGTCCAAGTGGAGGAATGCATTCAAAACCCGTGAAAAAAGATAAAATGGTGGATAGTGTCACTCCTGTAATAAAAATAAATGACAAGTGACCGCAAATTGTGAGGGAGAAAACATGCACCCTATCATCTTGCACCCGCATAATCAAATCAGATTATTCATGGTTGAAAATACGTGTAGTGCTCATATATAAAATGCTCACACATATAATTATTGTTAATTAATCACAAATCAGGATAACTGTCACAACCCTCATGTAATAACTGTTTCCCAGCCACCTCCACAGTTAGGTTCGCAAGTTTCCCTACAGTAGCCTAATTTTCATCAGCAGCTGCCGAATTCAACTTTGCAGCTGTCTACACCGCCATCACAGTCTTCCCCTCCAAACCTATCAGCTGTAGTACAGCCTCCATTACCCATGCCTCCTCCATTAGCGCCAGAGCTTCCATGCCCATCTGGTCATGAATCTCTCTCCCAATTCACTCTGCTACCATCTATACGCAGTTCTGTTGCACAGCCTGCAGGAGGAAGGAAACAGTGTTCTGTCTCTGGGTGTTTGGATTTAGTTGCACCTACCATGTGGCACCACCATATGGATAGCCACTTGAAGGGAATTCTTCCTGGTGCTGTTCCTGACGCATGGCTTTTGGAACATGGTTTATCTGTGTGCCACTCCTGTATTAAGCTAGTGTCAACCTCACACCTTGTTTCTCATCAACAAAAGTGTGTTCCAGCAATTTCCATCTCAGTTCCACCCCCATCTGATACCTCTGCTGATTTGCCCTCTTTGCCCTCCTTAGAGGAGGTGTGCAGCCTTAGGTGCCCAACAATTCGATTTGTGCCCAACAAAGCAAAGCCTGCCGTTGCACGGGTATTCTCAACTGCTCTCATGGCTGTCATCTTTGAAAATTCAGTTTCAGCTTGGTTAAGACTGTTCATGCTGCCTAAGTGTGTTCTCCCCAGTGCAAAACGTGTTGGGCGTCACAACAAACCTGTTCCCATTGAGTCACTATGTGCAATGTGGGCAGATGGTAAAATAAGTGATCTGGGGCACAAGGCAGTTTCTCGCTCTTCATGTCCAAAACAGCCTTCAGTACCAAAAGGTGACACAGTTAAGAAGAGGGTGAGCTCAGTAATATCATTATCTCAGGATGGTCTCTTTGGTAAGGCTTGTCAAGTTCTTGTGTCACCTGGAGTAGCACCTAATAATGCTGAAACTTGGAGTCTTTTAGTTTCCAAACATCTTGAGTGTGCCTGTCCTTCTGTTCCCACCTTGCCATCGGTGGATATTAATATCCCACCTGATCTTAATCTGATGGCGATCCTTATGTCTTTCCCAAAGTTGACAGCAGCAGGACCTTCTGGTTTACGCATCCAACACATCATAGATGCATCAGAGGTGCCTCATCCTCCAGCCACTAAGGGGTGTCATCAACCTTCTTGCTGCTGGCAGAGCACCACCTGAGGTGTCCATTTTCCTGGCTGGGGGCAGTTTGACAGCTCTTAACAAGTCAAAATCTGGCAGCATCTTTGATATTCGTCCTATAGCTGTAGGAGAAAGCTTACGCCGTTTGGTGGGTAAATGTCTTTGTGCTGCAGTTAAGACAAAGGCAGCAGAGTTCTTCAAACCATTTCAGTTTGGTGTCGCTTGTTCTTTTGGAGCAGAAAAGATCGCACATGGTTTGAGAGCATGTATTGAGAACCACTGGCTTGATGATGATTTTGTTGTTCTAAAGGTGGACATGAAGAACGCTTTCAACATGGTCTCACGTCAGGCTCTGCTCTCTGAGTGTAGCACTCACTTCCCTGAGCTGCTTCCATGGGCCAGTTGGTGTTATAGCCAGCATCCCATCCTGTGGCACCCATTAGGTCGCCTGCGTTCAGAGCAAGGGGTTCAACAAGGTGACCCTCTAGGCCCTCTGTTTTTCTCCCTGGTTCTGAACATCCCGATTTCAAAAATCACATCCAGTGGAGTTTGTGCAGACTTGTCCTACCATGCCTGGTATCTGGATGATGGTGTGTTAGCAGATCCCAGATCAGCGGTTCTCAGAGCCCTCACCATTATTCAGGATCAAGGTCCTTCTCTGGGTCTCATCATGAACATACCTAAATGTGAGATCTTCAGCCGTAGTGACATCAGCTCATTTCCACCAGCTATGAAAGGATCCAACTGTCCCAATTTGGTTATTCTGGGCATTCCCATTGGTGACCAAGCATTCTGTTCTGCCTTTATTTCAGGGAAGCATGGGGAGGCTAACGCTCTGTTGCTGCAACTTGAAGAAGTTGGATCAGTTGATCCACATGTGGCATTTTCACTCCTTCGGCAGTGTGCAGGTTTCAAGATGGTTCACCTTGCCCATGGTACTCCACCCTCCCAAGCTATGTCAGCCCTTAAGGCCTTTGATCTTGACATACGCAGTTGCTTCTCACGTTGCACTGCTGTTGACACCTCTGATCAGGCCTGGCAGCAGGCAGAGCTCGGTTTGAGTAGGGGTGGCCTTGGTTTACGCTCTATTTCTCGTCACTCACCAGCAGCGTATATTGCATCCCTGAACCCATCTGGTTTTAGTACATCTTCTCAACAACACCTTAAGCATGCAGTCTATAGAGGCATTCAACTCCTTTGTTCCAACTTCTGATGCAGTCTGTGTAGAGGATGTGTTGACATCACCCTTACACCAAAAGATGCTATCCACAAAAGTGGACAACCACCTTTTCTATCTGCTTATGTGGAACTCCTCCCCCGCAGATAGAGCTCGCCTGCTTTCAGTCTCCTCCCCACATGCTGCCTCATGGATCTCAGTTATTCCTTCTGAGGGGCTAGGCCTCCATCTGGAGCCGTCTGAATTTCAGGTAGCCATCAAGTGGTGGCTGGGCCTTGACACCTCTAGTGGTGCTATGTGTGCTCTGTGTCCAGGGAGTGTGCTCGATCCCCTAGGCCATCACGCTCTCACCTGCAAGCGAGGTGGTGATGTCTCCCGTCACAATAAACTCCGAGACACCCTAGCGGAGGCCTGTCGCAGGGCCCACTTGAGTGTTAAGGTGGAGGCAGGATGCAACCTCACCCTTGACCATAGCCACTCCCGCCCAGCTGACATCCTGGTACCCAACTGGTCTGTGGGCAAGCCAGCGGCCTTTGATCTATCTGTGACCTCACCGCTCAATTTAAACGTTTTGTTGGAAGCGGGACTCACAGCTGGTGCAGCCGCCAGAGCTACAGAGCTGAGAAAGCATGAGGCCCCATGGTCGTTGAAGCTTATGGGGCTTGGGGTGCTGAAGCCATGGAGTCATTGTCGTGTCTGGCCTCTCGCCTAGCAACCAGTTCAAACAAGGCAAAAGCAGCTGTCCTCAATAGCCTGTATGGCAGGCTAAATCTTAACCTTGTTAAAGCAAATGCCACTGCAATGCTGTCTAGATGCTTTGCCTTGGACATGTACACTGTTTAGATTAGGTAGTTTCTTATTTTATTATGATGTGTCATGTTATAATTCCTTAATTCCTTAAAAAATAATAATAATAATAATCATGGAGGGTTTTGTAGGCTGATACATCTGGCTAGAACTATCCCACCTTCTTTAGCTGGTGATGCCTTCAGTCTATTTGATGATGAGGTGCGGCAGTGTTTTGCAGAGTGTACTGCGGTAGACAATTCTGACTCTGCATGGCAGCAGGCGCAACTTAGTTTAAGTCGAGGCAGTCTAGGCTTGCAACGTGTGTCCTACCATTCTCCTGCTGCGTATTTAGCCTCAGCTGTCAATTCAGGCTTATCTTATGAGGTTTGAAGGTACTTTCATCACTCTGTAGACCTTTACAACAACTTTGTTGATCCTCCTGACTCACTTACTTCAGATTTTGTAGACAACAGCTGTTCCTCCACCACCCAGAAGTTCCTGTCAAACAAAATAGAGGATTGTCAGTTCAGGAAATTGTTTAATAACTCCACTCCAATCGACAGGGCACGTCTGTTGTCAATTTCATCACCCCATGCCTCAGCTTGGCTATCAGTCACTCCATCCCCTAGCATAGGCCTTCACTTGGAGCCTTCTGAATTCCAGGTGGCAATAAAATGGTGGCTTGGTATACCAGTTGCTCAAGGTCAAAGTTGCACTCAGTGCAACGCTGCCTTGGATGCTTATGGTCATCATGCACTGTGTTGCAAGTTGGGGGGTGATGTCGTCTCCCGTCATAACAAGTTGAGAGACATCTTTAACGATTTCTGTCACCGTGCCTGTTTTGCTCCACAGCTAGAGATGGGAGGGTGGTCTAGAGAACATACTCGTCCAGCTGATGTTCTGGTTCCAAACTGGGTCCTGGGTAAGTCAGCAGCATTTGACCTGTCTGTCACATCAACGCTAAATGCACATGTTTTTCAAGAAGCGAGTGTGACAGCAGGTTCGGCTGCTATGGCTGCCCAGATCCGCAAGCACAGAGTTAACGATGGAAGGTGCAGTGAACTTGGCTGGGTTTGTATTCCTCTTGTAGTGGAGACATATGGATGTTGGGGTACTGAGGCTATTCAGGCACTATCAAGACTTGCCACACGTTTGTCCACCAGGCAGGGTCTCCCCAAGTCGCTAGTGTGTAATGAACTATTTGGTAGACTAAGTTTAGCCCTTGTGAGAGCAAACTCTCGAGCCATCCTATCCCGCTCCCTATAAACTGTGCATGTTGATGCTGTAGGTTGATTTTGTTTTGTGCATACTGTATCATATATCTGGATTTGTAGTTATAGGTGACTTTACTATAATTAAGGTGCATTTATTCAGACCAGCATATGTATTAATTGTGTATGCACTTATATATATACAGTATAAAATAATAATAAATAATAATAAAAAAATACTGTAAAAAAAAAAAATAATAAGTTTGGCTTGGCCTCGATACTTCAGAGGGCTCTCAGTGTACCCTGTGTCCCGGTGTACTTGATCACCTTGGCCACCATGCAGTCACCTGCAAATTTGGTGGAGATGTGGTCTCCCGCCACAACAAGATCAGAGATATCCTGGTGGAGACCTGTCGGCGTGCACACATAGGTGTTCAGGTGGAAGTGGGCAACAATCTCACACATGACCACAATAAGACTCGCCCAGCTGATATCTTGCTATCCAATTGGTTCTTAGGCAAACCAGCAGCACTAGATGTCTCCATCACGTCTCCGCTAAACCCTTTAACCCTTTTGGAAGCGGGAGTCTTGGCCAAGTCTGCTGCTCAGGCCACAGAGGTGAGGAAACATCAAGCTAATGATCCCAAATGTTCGGAACTTGGATGGGTATGTGTCCCCATGGTGGTAGAATCGTATGGAGCTTGGGGCGATGAGGCCTCTTCTATCATTTCATCAATTGCCTCCAGACTCGCCACCTCTACATGCAAGTCCAAGTCAGTTGTGCTGAATGGCATTTATGGCCGGCTTAATGTCCATCTAGTTCGTGCCAATGCTACAGCCATCCTCTCTAGGATTATCCCACTGTCATAGAGCTAGATCCGTTTGTGTGTGTAATGTGTTTAATAATAATAATTGTATCTTGTATCTATAAAAAAATAATAATAATAATAATTATTATTATTATTATTATAATCACATAAATTGCCTCCAGACTCGCCACCTCTACACGCAAGTCCAAGTCAGTTGTGCTGAATGACATTTATGGCCGGCTTAATGTCCATCTAGTTCGTGCCAATGCTACAGCCATCCTCTCTAGAATTATCCCACTGTCATAGAGCTAGATCCGTTTGTGTGTGTAATGTGTTTAATAATTGTATTTATATAATAATCACAATGTATAATTAAATGTAAGCCAGTACCGTTAAATGCAGCCAGGTCTCTTCCGTGACCGAACGGCAAAAACTTTTTTTGCTATCTGCCCGGGTGTCCAATTGTACCCCCGGGTGGACACTCAGGACAATAGACATTAATGGCAGCTGAATTGTCCTCTTTAGCAGCGTGGTTCTCCTCAAGGTCCTCCTGCCTTTTAGCAGATCGCTTAGATTCAATATCTGCGTTGTAGCTGTTGCATGCAGAGGCCTTCCGGAACACAGCAAAAAAAGACCGCGAATCAATTTTTGATTTCATAAGTGATTTCGCAGTTGTCGCTTGTGATTTGCAATTGATTCTCACATTGGGAAATCACGCTATGATTCTTCAGTTGATTAAAAATCACGTAATGATTTTGCAATGATGTACAAATCAAGCGTTGATTTTCCAAGTGAAACTGAATCAATTGATGAATCCTGTTTTGATTTTATAGGTGATTTTTCAAATGATTTTTTTTTCAATACATGTATTTTGAAGGAAGTAGGCCTACAGGTATAAAATGAAATGGATTAGCAGGTTTTTCAGCTGATAGGAGAGCGCCATATGCTCAAAGCGTGACTGTTTAAATGCATCCCTCTTAAGCTGTACATGTACCGTATCCTAAAGTCTGTGGGTGGGTGGTGCACAAAATGGCCGCAGCCAGTAATGTACATGTAGGCGGCATTACGGGCGGTGTTACGGTTATACGAGCCGAGGTTTGAGCGCGAACGAATCCATCCATACATTTCGAACTTAGTGGCGTCCTGGCTGTCTTTTACCGGGGGGATAGGGGGCAAGAACCATAAATGGCGCCCCTTATATTTAATAGTCAGTCAAAGTTATTAATATTTAATTTAATTTGGGCATTGTGTTCCATGGGCTGCTGAGGTAGCAAATTTAAGCACCCGAAGAAAGAAGGATCATATTCGCAAAAGGAGTGTAAGCAATTGGACTTAATTGTATTGCTGGCAAGCATATCGCTGCAATTTTATTCCTATTGATGCACACCAAACGTGGCTGATCAAATTTTGCAACCGCACCTTGTAAGTCGCATGTATCTGTGTGTGTGAGTGTAGGTGTAAGTGTGTATGGGTGTGTGCGCGCGCGCGTGTGGGGCATGATTGCATGTCTGTTATACCCAGAGCTAAACCAATCTGTCCTCAACCAAAACCCAGCAAAAGGTTCAACTTCCTGGCCAAGACACTTAGAGAAGATCTGGCACGGGCAAAATTTGCCAAGATCTTGTCCTCCCAGCAACATCGTGGCCTTATGGGCAAGATCTTGAACATCTTGCCCAAGACACTTGGACAAGAACTTTTTGCTGGGTAAAGGTAGGCCATTTTTGTCTGCTAGAGGTAAGCCATTTTGTGCCAGCTACCTGGAGGTAAGCCATTGTGTGTCAGCAAGCCAGACGTAAGCCATTGTGTGTCAGCAAGCCAGAGGTAAGCCATTGTGTGTCAGCTACCCAGAGGTAAGCCATTGTGTCAGCAAGCCAGAGGTAAGCCATTATGTGTCAGCAAGCCAGAGGTAAGCTATTGTGTGTCAGCTACCCAGAGGTAAGTCATTTTGTGCCAGCTACCTAGAGGATGTTGATGTTGAGTCCATTCAAAAGCTCCGTGCTTCAGTACCAACAGTGCCACTACCACTACCAGAGACCTCGAGCTCTTTGGGCGCCGGCTTGGATGAATCAAGTGAAGGCCATGCATGAGCATGCGCAAGAAGAATGGATCCGGACAATGTACCAAAAAAAACGGCTGTGCTGAGCATTAAAAGGGCAAGAGAGTCTTGTGGAGTTGGAGGGACAAGCTATGAGATTCCTCACCACTCACCAGAACCTGCTCATCCTTCAAGCAACCTTAGCTCTGATGCGGACTGACCCATCTTTCTCTTTGTCTCGTTCTAATGTTTAACTTGTGATCATATAATAATCATTTGAGAAATCACTTATGAAATCATGCGCTTGATTCTACACGGGATTCACTATACTAAAATCGTGTGCAAAATCACTTATTGATTTTTTGTGGATTTTACAATGGATACTACAATTGATTCGTAAAATAATCAATTGATAAATACACTGCGTGATTTCTACGTGATTTTCCAATAGATTTTCAATTGATTTAACTGTTAAATCAGTCATTGATTTCGCGCGTGATTCCGAATAACAAATCAATTGATGAATCAATGCTTGATTCGCGGTCTTTTTTTGCTGTGTCCTCTTTTCGGGATCGGCCTTGTAGCTGTCGCGTACAGAGGCCTCAGATTCCTTTCAGGACCGGCCTTGTAGCTGTCACGTACAGAGGCCTTCTTCTTTTCGGGATCGGCTTTGTAGAGTGCTCAGGCTTTAACTTTGTTCTCGTCTTGCTTTTGGAGGTATTCTGCTCGTTGCTTAGATCTCTTCTTTTGATTATGCGAAGGAAACAACTCCACCATAGATTATTGACTCCACTAACCAAAGTAGCAACTAAACTGCACAATAATTTTGGTGCATTTATACTGCCTAAAATTATTAATAAGAATCTATTATAAACAATTCCTATATAGAACTTGCTAGAAGTGATATGCGTCTATATGATTTTAAGGGGCACCGTGCAGGTAAATTTCGAAGCGGTTGGTACTATTGCTGTTCTTTAAATCGTTGGTAGCTCGAGTTATACATTCCTAAGAAGAAGAGGATGACCAAGAATTATTTTAGGATTGGGCACGAGAAACAGGAATTTATTTCTCTAAAGCACACTATTTTATGACACGGAACCAACGTAGAAATGTAGATTGTTGTGCTCTCATTCCATCACCACAAAGAGGTAACCATTTCTCTATTGTCCCTCCAGACGCAAGTGAAGGGGGGGGGGGGGGGGGG
This sequence comes from Eunapius fragilis, assembly GCA_963681505.1. NCBI lineage: Eukaryota > Metazoa > Porifera > Demospongiae > Spongillida > Spongillidae > Eunapius > Eunapius fragilis. The sequence continues at coordinate 4,620,601 of OY811974.1, read as the reverse complement.
GGGGGGGGTTAATGACATTCATCAATTCTCAATCAATCCTACATGTATATTGAACCTGCAGCAGTTGTATTAAATATAATACTGATACATATGACATTGTACAATATATAAGTCCACATGTCAGGGTTACTCTAAATTCTCTGCGTCGACCATCCATCCAAACTACAACCTGAGGTCCATGATTTATTTATTTTTGGCCACTTTCCACATGCAGCTCTTCCATTCATCTTGTGTGATCTCCATCTAGGCCTTCTGCTAGTTTTTTTCCTATCTATGCACATAGCTATTCTGCTGGCAACATCCAATATTACCTCTTTACGATAATAAAGCAGCACGCTATAATGCAACAGAGATGAATCTTTCACAGCATGCACATCTTGTTATATGCACTTACCTGTGGATGGTATATATTTTTAGGGAGTATACAGTTTTACTCCAGCCTAGCTGTTTCATATTTGCAGTTGCCAATATATGGATGGATATATTATAAAACATCGTATGTGCATGATGTACTGGTGTCTACGGTGGCCCGGTAGGTCGCGGGTACGAGCAGCGGTTTGAGAGCAAAAATGAGTACGAGCAACGGTCTGAGAGCAAAATTGCGTACGGTCCGAGAGCAAAATTGCGTACGGTCTGAGAGCAAAATTGCGTACGGTCCGAGAGCAAAATTGCGTATGGTCCGAGAGCAAAAACGCGCAGGAGCTGAGAGCAAAAATGCGTACGAGCTGAGAGCAGTTGTTTACATTGGATTTAGGCATTACGCCATTTGTTTTTTTTTCTTTAAAAAAATGGCTTCCAGATGCATAGCTAGCGTCACCCGTTTGTAACTTTTCCAAGGGCTATTAACATCCTGAGGCAGCGCAAGGCAGCTATTCTCGATCCCTGATTGCGCACCGGTGTGTAACTGTTTGGTGTGTGTGTGTGTGTGTGTGTGTGTGTGTGTGTGTGTGTGTGTGTGTGTGTGTGTGTGTGTGTGTGTGTGTGTGTGTGTGTGTGTGCGCGCGTGCGTGTGTGTGTGTGTGTGTGTGTGTGTGTGTGTGTGTGTGTGTGTGTGTGTGCAATTCCTTTACATCGTGATGTGTATCTCTATTTGTCATACACTGGCACTAAGTCGGCTGACTGAAGTGTGTGTGTGTGTGTGTGTGTGTGTGTATGTGTGTGTGTGTGTGGTTTGTCTGCATCATGCATGTCTATGTTCTGGGCGTTAAAGAAGGGAAATTTACTTTTAAATCATGCATACTTTCATTTATTGTTTTGTCCCACTATTAATTGGGCCAAGGATCTTGTAACACTCAAGATTGAGATACTAGTAATCGGCTTCAACCGCCCAGAACTCTCTAAGTTGCTGACATGTTGTCCCTCTCTCTCTCATTGCGTTGTTGCAGCTTTGATTGCCTCCCTGTCATTCTCAGGCTTGGGCAGTGCTGTTAACAGTAGGCGACGGCAGTGTTCAACACCAAGGTCTCTCTCTCCAATGCCATCTCTGCTCTGGACCCTCCCATTTCCCAGAGGGTCAAATGATAATGATATAAGCTTAACATTTCCACATCTTGTTGGAGTCTTCCTCCCCAACCAACAGAGCTTACTTTCTGTCAGTAGCAGTTAGCTCCTCATGCTTCCTCTTGGCTACCGGTGGTCGCTTCCCCTGGTATGGGTTTGTACCTGGATTCCAATGAGTACCAGATGGCCATTGGTGGTGGCTTGAGTTGGATATCTATGTGCCAATACTGCTCTCAACCCTTTTGGTCACCAGAAGGGGAAGGGACCACCGGTAGCCAAGAGGAAGCATGAGGATCTAACTGCTACTGACAGAAGGTAAGTTCTGTTGGAGACTCCAACAAGATGTGGAAATGTTGAGCTTATATCATTATCATTCCTGACAAGACCCTCTGGGGAATGGGAGGGTCCAGAGCAGACATGGCATTGGAGAGGGAGACCTTGGTGTTGAACACTGCCGTCACCTACTGTTAACAGCACTGCCCAAGCCTGAGAATGACAGGGAGGCAATCCAAGCTGCAACAACGCAATGAGAGAGAGAGGAACAACATGTCAGCAACTTAGAGAGTTCTGGGCAGTTGAAGCCGATTACTAGTATCTCAATCTTGAGTGTTACAAGATCCTTGGCCCAATTAATAGTGAGACAAAACAATAAATGAAAGTATGCATGATTTAAAAGTAAATTTCCCTTCTGTAACGCCTAGAACATAGACATGCATGATGCAGACAAACCACACACACACACACACACACACACACACACACACACACACACACACACACACACACTTCAGTCAGCCGACTTAGTGCACAGTAAATAAGATAAGACCACAGCTGTCCGTGCTTTTGGTAAATTTCCCAAGACTGCTCTTAACTGTACCAGTGTATGACAAATAAAGAGATACACATCACGATGTAAAAGGAATTGCACACACACACACACACACACACACGCGCACACACACACACAACACACACACACACACACACACACACACACACACACACACACACACACACACACACACACACACACACACACGCACGCGCGCGCACACACACACACACACCAAACAGTTACACACCGGTGCGCAATCAGGGATCGAGAATAGCTGCCTTGCGCTGCCTCAGGATGTTAACAGCCCTTGGAAAAGTTACAAACGGGTGACGCTAGCGATGCATCTGGAAGCCATTTTTTTAAAGAAAAAAAACAAATGGCGTAATGCCTAAATCCAATGTAAACAACTGCTCTCAGCTCGTACGCATTTTTGCTCTCAGCTCCTGCGCGTTTTTGCTCTCGGACCATACGCAATTTTGCTCTCGGACCGTACGCAATTTTGCTCTCAGACCGTACGCAATTTTGCTCTCGGACCGTACGCAATTTTGCTCTCGGACCGTACGCAATTTTGCTCTCGGACCGTACGCAATTTTGCTCTCAGACCGTTGCTCGTACTCATTTTTGCTCTCAAACCGCTGCTCGTACCCGCGACCTACCGGGCCACCGTAGGTGTCAGTTGTGAGAATGTAGAAGTGAAAGATCTCCAGGTAAGATGTTTTGAAGGCCGAAACTTCATCACCTAAAGTGTATGGCAACAAAACTATTAGGCCTACCATCTTGGAAAATTTGAGTCTCCATGCATCGTGAATCTCTCATCAGTTCGCCGTCATCTCTGTTAGAAACGAAAACAATTACCTTCATGCACGCTGAATAACGCATTTCCTCCATGCATGAGTATATTTATATGTACGTAAACTGAGTAGTGTAGTATTAACTTATGAGAGAGACAGTGAGAACACGCACACATCAAATTAGATAAAGCATCATATCAGCCAAAGTGACACACAGTGGGAGGTACTGTTAGGTACACAGAATCACTGGCATAACAATATTGACTGTGTTTTAACTTGGGTCACATATCTACTACACAAAACATCAACTGGTTCCATGTCGACACAAACATGAAGTTTGAAGTTTAGCTGTTACATATTAGCCATGAACACTGGGCTGGTACACTGAATCACTGGTACAACAATACTGAGCTTTAACTTGGGTTACATAGCTAAACAGCTGTGCAGTGTCATATACAAAGCTTATTCAGATTGAGTACACCTAGTATAACGCTCAATATACATCATATCGTATAATGACTGTATATAGTCGGATAATGCGTACTGCATGTATACGGATGAAATGCACAGATGTACATGCCGTGTATACATGCTCAAGTGGCTACTTTGTTGAATTAAAATTTGCTCAGTAGCTGATGGCATTATGTACATGTCAGCGAGGCGATTGCCTGTACTTTTTGTATTTGGTCACATAATGATTTAATTGGCATGGGTGGTATATAGAATGGACAGTGTCTCGAGAAACATGTGATGTCCAAAAATTACAATCACTGAAGTACATATATTTGAAGGGGAAAAACCAAGCAGTGAGCTTTTAGACTGCTATACTTCTACTTTTCAGTTCATCAGAGTATCACTTGGGAGAGGGTTTCAGTGAACTAGATTTTCACTTGGAGGCAAGACCATGTTGCCCTAGGCAATCACACCCAGTAATGGGACTATAGATACAGCAAATACTGAACCACCAGTGCATTGATTGGTAAGCTAGTGCTGCATGCTCTAACGTTAGAATTCCATATGGTTATGAACGTCTACAAGTTGGAAGTTGTGAAAGAAAGTAGCCACAATCTTGCAGCAAGAAGTAGTCCATATGCATTGACGATTGCTGACCCTGCTGTAGGAGACACAAGCACCTCTTGATGTATGTGTTGTGCAGGATTGCCTGAGAGTGTTGTATCACAAGTAGCCATCAGGTCTTTTCTTTTTCCATCAAGCCATCCTACTCCATAAGCTTTGTGACCCTGCACAATGGCACTGAGTACCACACTTTTGGAATTCGTGTGCTTCCATATACCATTTGTGTGCTGTCTTGTCTATGCTCTGCCTATAAAATAGGTACCATGCTGCAGTCACAGTCTTCACAGAGCTGAAGGCACTGTTTGTGATTACGGCGTGAGCCTTGCTGTACTGTATGTAGGGGGCTGACATCCTGAGGGTCACTACCGTACCAGCTCTATGTTCACATTCATAGTTTAGCCGCCTCATGATGGAACTCAAAAAATCCCCAACACCTTTTGGCTTTCATTACAGTTGAATCCGGTTAAGTCCGGTCCAGACTACTTAAACAACAGAGCGTGCGCTTATCCGTATTGATCCAGCCACGTGGTTATCTAGTGCACCCCCACCATACCCGACGCTAAAAACTGACGCTACAAGAACTACACACTGAATCTCAATCAGCAAAACACGTTCTGTAATACCGCATGCAAGCATGACAGAATAATATAGTCCAAGCACATAACGCATAATGTTCTGTTTAATGCAACGAAAAGTAGTCCTTAATTGTCTTTTGAGTGCTTTTTTTTACGATTTAGTGCGTGCAACTGATCTGTTAGTCCGTAAAGCACTCCACAGTCATCGCAGCCGCCAACTTCCAGGTAAGCACGAATAATCCGCAGGCTTTGAAGAGCGTCAGCAAACATGGTGGTGGCGGGGGGCAGCCATTAGCGTCAGCCTGCCCGGCGGTATCCTCTGCATCAGACTCGTCAGCGTCTGCTGCAGTCCCTACACGTCGGCACAGATGTCGGCATCTGGTCGTACGTGCCATATTCTCACGAAACTTTAATTAACTGTAGCCAAATTAGCGTGTAAATAACTAAATATCCGAGCTCAATATGCATTAGTCACATGCACCAAATGAGTGCGTGCACATAAGCGGATCGTGCGCTTATCGCTGGTGCGCTTAACCGATGTCATTTGCCTATCTCTTGGCTGGGCTAAACATGGGACCGAAGACCTGTCGTGCAGTTAGGTGGATCGTGCGCTTAAGCGATGTACACTTAACTGGTGTCCTATGAGGGATACCAGCATCCAAGCCACCCAAGAGTTCATGGAGGGGCAAAATCTCTTTCATTATCATAGCCTACTAGTGCTAGACCAGTTGATGAATGGCCTTGAAACCCTTGCTGTCTTGAATGCACATTTCCAGAGCTCATGAAAGTATTCTTTGTTTTAAATACAAAGAAGTTAACAGCTGGTTAGTTTGTGCAACGACATGTGTTATGCATGGTGGTCTTATATTTTCAATGTGGTTGAAAGTGTTAACTTGTATTTTTTTTTAGATGATATCTGTATGATGTTCAAAGTAACCTATTCAGAAAGAGGTTCTGACAATCAGTTGAAAGAGGAAGCCACATATATCATGTTTAGACAGTACATGCAAAGATGTGCAGGTATGCATTGCATATTTGATTGTGTATAGTTTACTTGTGCATGTGTATTTTCAGATGTTACTGATGAGATAACAGCAAGTGTGAGTATATAAATAAATGATTGCTTTTTTAGGCAGATGTTTAATGCTACTTTATTGTAGAAATCAAATGTTTTGATTGGCTAAATATGGCCTACAGTGGGCGTCAGATTATTAGACCACCTGATGATGAGACAAAAAAGTGTCATTATCAGTGTTGAAACTTATGAACCTCAATGTTTGCTTTGCCCATGAGTGATGAGTGCTTGCTCCTACTTCAGTAATGAGCAATTAATGTATTTCCAGTCAATGATATCTCTTTTTGATCTTATAATTGGTCACCAACTGTATATTAAAACATAGTAATTTGTTACGTGTCCCTAGGTATACAGCCAGGGTGATTGGAAAGTCACGCAAAATGGTATAACTCCAAAACTGAGCATTGAAAAATTATGCTATTGAAACCAAAATCATGCCAGTGATTAATATAGTTATTTATTAAAAGTTACTGCTCAGTTATTTCAATGTTGAGTTATGGAGTTATATAATTTTGCACAACTTTGAATCACCCTGTATTATGGGAGCTGATGAACTGCAATTAGCTTTGATGATGCCTGCTACAGGAGGTTGTTTCATTTGAGAAAATTTAATTATCGGAAGTCTCGCTAGAGACTTCCATATAGGTTTTGACCCCGACTATGAATTTAATTAAAATCCCGCGACCCTACCGTAGCTTCGCTCCGACGATCGGATCGTCTAACTTTTGCGGCAATCGATCTAGAAGTCAAAACTGAGTAGTTTCGTTTTTGTTCCACGTCGTAGAACCGCGTGGTTGTCGAGAATGAAAAATACTGCTGTCCTCGTTCCCCTTCCAAAAATAATGGGCGGGTCGTCTGCTTCTTCTTCTTCTTCGTCTTCTGCTTCTTGAACACTCATAACTCGGGACAGGAACACTTTTAAGCAATGAAAATTGCACCAATAGCTTTAGAATTTGCTGGAGGACTCGCTTTTAGGCTTTGATACACAAAAGCCTAAAAGCCTACATACGGTATTATCAAGTCTAATTAACCGATTACCGGCCAATTTAATTATCCGTCAATACACAGCCAAATTGTTACAAACTGCACCAGATATGATAGGTGCAACATTCTGAGACAAGAATGTCGACCATACTTGGATCATGGTATGATAGCAAACCACAATCTGGCCCAGATTATTTTGACAGCCACTGTCAGAATGACGCTACATTCTGGTACATAAAGGCAACAATATGTACCAGACTTTTTGACATAAGACCCTCAGATTTAATACATATATGGAACCAGTGCTGAGAAATTTTAGATTAGCGTTTTATGTAACTCTTGATTGTATGTGAGAGGAGATAGATATATGAAATGTCTACGCATAGATCTATCTAACTGTCCAAAACTCAGACTTGCGTAGTCATAGGCTTCTACTGGGCATCGTCAGTGCCATCATGAATTGGCACATAACTCGGGGAGTTATGCGCGACGAATTCTACGGGAGGGTGAAGGAATGCATCCTCTTCTTCCATCGCTGACTGCAGCTGGAACACTGATGGTATGCCATCCTGGTGATGCATCTTTAACCAAGCATCCAATCCTTTATACGTTTTTTCTTTGCTATTCAGCACACTTCTGCAGTATTTGCGCTGCATATATAGAAACGAATCGATCCAGATATTAAACGCATACACGCGTACGTACCAGGATAGCCACATGACTGGGATACAGCGGAATAGCTTCTCGCTCTACCTTCAGCGATGGCAGGAACTTATCCACAAACTGTTCACAACTTAAAGATAGGTATCCAAGGCAAGAACCTTGTCCGAGCACCTTAGAAATAAATGCAAAATTATGGCAATGCAGTACGCCGATTTATGTATGCATGCATGTATTACTCTGCGCCGCTCTTCGGCACGAAGCTCCCCAAGACGACTTCTCATAAAAACAGTGGCAGCGTCTTTTTTATACTTCTTTGTAAAATCACCTTTTAGCCGGCACCTTTGCCACAATTACCTATACATAGGCAAAGATATATAACTTGAATTCCCATGCATGCAAGCAGGCAGACCAGAATGGATTTATGGTCTGGCTTCCTATTCAAGGTCTTGCAGAATAGCAGGCCTGTTTCCATAAGCAACTCATCCTGCATACGGATAAGTATAAAAGACATACATGCATGCATGCATTGTTTAATTCTACATGCATGCATATGCAGTATCTTCCAAGGGCGTAGACAAGTTTTTAAGGGTGGGGGGGCTAATTGTGGTTGGTGATTTAGACCCGCGACCCCCCCCCCCCCCCCCCCCCCTTTGTCTACACCCTTATAACTGATATACCTTGTAACCGCTTTTCTCTATGGTAAAGGAGGATTGCAATAGGTCATTTAGTTGAGTGGCCTGCCTCTGCTGCTCTAACTGCACACCAGTTAAGGTTAGCGAGATCTCATTTATGCCCGTAATAATCCTGTCCAAGGTCGCTTGCAGCGGATGAGGAGGAGTGGCTGGTGTTGTGACCGGGGGCCTCTGAACTGCAGGAGCAGACGCGTGTAGAAGACCAACTGCACTAGTGCCTCTACCCGCAGGTGCAGGTACACGATCATTAGTGCGGGATGTAGATGGTCGAATACCCGCATCAGGTCCTATTGGATAAGGTTGGTAACGAACACTATCCGTCTGAGAATGATCGTGGGATGATGCTCGGGGAACCGTAGACATTTTCCTACACAAATCTATTATTCGTCGCAGTCAGGATGTGATCCGGGGCAGGGTATTTATATTAGACAGCTAGGGTAAGCCGCATTGAGCACAATGGAGCGGGCTCGGTGAGCAGCTGGAGCCCATTTACCGCGCTTAGCTATACGCGCCACGATGGCGCGCGCGGACGCGATGAGCGCGGCCAGTAGCTGGCGCCAATTTCCTGCAAGCAGCTGAAGCCCTTTTGCCGCGCTTAGCTAGCTAATACGCGCCACGATGGCGCGGGCGCGGTAAAGTAATATTAAGCTGGCGCCAATTTACTGACGCGCCATGTTTGCGGCTGGAGATTAGGTTACAATTAGAACAATACCGTAAATGGTTTTGGAACTATAATCCACACTTCATTATCAATGCTACTTTTTGAGCGAGCCATATCCATCCTTCATATAGGTCAGATATGGGCTAAAAATGGTTCTTTGATCTTGACGTTCATCGTAGGTAAGTATATCCCATATGCGCAAGCGCTTTGTTGCGTTTCCTTTAAACGCGCATCGTACTTTTACACCATTGCCATAGGGAAAGGGGGTAAGTTCAAGCCTATGAGGCGGACGCCAGGCAAATTCCCAAGGAGGTCAGGACGTAGCATCATCGAGAAGAAGCATCACAATAGGCAAACACATGGTTTAGGACGTGTCACATTTTTTCTTTCAACACACAAATCACGAATGTGTTTTTTATGAATAATCGGCATAGTTTGTTATACAATCCGGTCATAGTAGTTGACTCGATCCGCACAACTATAAGGTCCAGCAACGCTGCAGAGTGTGTGGAAGCCTTTTGGTGGCTACAAGAAAGAGACAGAGGCCATCGTATAAGTGTACTGAATTTCTGTACTTCTGAATAGCAGGACAGAGCTACAACATATTACAGCAAATGCATATCAATGGAAGCCACATAATGAAAGCTTACATGTACATACATGTGCATATAAAATCTACCCAGATATCAGCCCATGAGAGGTGACAAGCATTCACAGGCACATCCAAAAGGTCTCATCACAGATAATAAAATAAAGGGTTGTACCACCGCATCACTCACCTAATGTCCACCGCTGACCAGAAATAGACAAGGATCAAATGCTAGTTGCATAGGAGCCTTTCCAGAAAGAACACTGGAAACCATCACATGTAACCATTCTAACCATAGGTCCTTATGGCTTCTGGAGATGTATTGCATATCAGAGCCACACTTTGATGTTCCCATACACATAAGCAGTCACAGGTCAGTATCTCAGTTGTGTATTTACACTGGTAGGATGGATACCTGGGCTCCACATGACCCATGGAATCTTCATGAAGATCTTTGAGCTCTTTCTGTCGTAACTGTGACCCGCAGCTGGTCTTTGTACACATGACCACAACCAGCACATCCAGCTTTTAAGCTTTCTGTACATTCTTGCTTGTAGATTATGAAGGCATAGTGTTATGCAGAGGTCAAAGATGATCAAACAAGTTGAGAAGAAGAAGCTACAGGATGCAATGATACAATTCCAATATGTCTACTATATATAAAAACACATACAGAAGAATGAAATAGTCAAAACCACCAGAGCCACTGATAAGGGCTTCAACCATCATGATGCACCCTTTGTCAGACATTTAAGGTCAAACATCAACAACACTTTAGTGGTGTATTTTTAGGGAACCTCATAAGGCTCTTCAAGCATAGACCACACTTGATGCATACTAGCCATCAAGTATCAACACGTGTACATTAATGGTTACTGTAGCTCAAGAGAAGCGCCCTACACACATGCATCACTTTGTACACATATCACCATTTGAAGTCTATCAACAAAGCATGGAACATCACTATTCCATGGCCAACCTTAGGGCATCATTCCCAGGCATCTCAATACTAGTACCACTAAAAATGCATTTCATACCACCCCATGGACAAGGCGTACCCGTGCAGGGTTTGGCCTCCTCGAAGAGCAAGGGGCTGAGTCCAACCACGCCAGGTTTTAATATCTTGCAGAGGACCTACTATGTCTTGTATCATGATGCTCAATGCAGCACAGAATGTTAAAGCGAAGCCACCTCACGAGTAAACCTTTAATTGAACACCACAAGTGTACGTGTGTGTATACGCTATACGCACACTCAACTTTAAACGTATCTACGACCGCCAAGAAAAAATGTGACAATAGTTCCATACGATACGCTGTAAGTACCTTCTGTCTCCTTTGGTTTTCCACTTTTAGTTTGGCCGTAGAATTTGTCCTTCAGGGAGAATAAGCGCTTCAAAGTGGAGTTATCCGTCAAAAGTTTGTCGCTTTTCGCGAGCTATACCACATCTTGGAAACATCACAGCACCATGTGATTTGGGCAATAAATAGAACAATAATAGTGGTACAGTCCTTGTATGGCTTGTAAATGGCAACAGGACGTGTCGTGTTAACAAGCAGTCTCATGTTTCAAAGGTCGGTGGTTGTCAAGGCTCGTTGCTAGGTCATTACGTGACCATTTCAATATTTCGGGGAACGAGGCTACTGTCCACGATTTGAATGGCCGCAAACAACTGTGACGCGTACGCGGCAATTATTTAAAACCCAATAACTAAAAAAATATTAATAATGGCGTCTGCGACCGAAGAGGATGATGAAGAGGATGATTTTGCTTATGATGTTTTTGCTTATGATGAGTGGGTTGAGGAAGAAGTTTCTAGCTGTGAAGACTCTGATGATGCTTGTACACCGCTCGCGACGGACCCTGACTTTTCCAGCTGCGGGATTTGTTGGCTCGATCGAGATGACAGCTGTCACCGTTCAATTCAGATCGAACTCCAGCGAGCTAAATGTCGAAGAGAGGAGGCATACTCCAAGCTTTTAAATACACCAAGTAACGCTCGTTCTAAAAAGACCGCTAGAAAAGCGTACGTCGCCACCTGTCGCCAGGAAGAGAGCATGCAGCTGGAGCTGAACTGTTACGTGGAGAATGGGGTTGTCATGGATCTTTCTCATGTTAAGTCCCGCTCAGAATTTGTTTCCATGATCGAGCAACTTGAGGTTTCAGTAGGATGGTTAGATACTGACCTAAAACCAGATCAGAAGTGGGAAGTTCCAGAAGATAGGCTGAGGGCTCTGGAGATGTTTCAGGTGGACTCAAGGAAACTGTCCAATTTGAAGATAGCATTGAAGAAATTTGATGAGTTGAATGGTGACAAGGCCAATGGATGCAACTCGGGAAGGGCTACGAAAAGTGAGGGACCTCCCTCTCAGATTAGGGCCACACAAGAGGCTGTCCATTCGGAGGCTGCTTCTGAAGACAAAGTGGATCACTTACTAAAACCACTGACGTTGGATGAAGCTAGACCGCAAGCTCTATCAAAGAATAGGCGTAGGAAATTGGAGCGAAAGTGGGTGTAGACTCAGGGATTTGATGTCTGATCTATTTAACTTTATTTAAATATATGAGGTAATAATAATAATGTGCATTTATTCCATTCATGTATTCTGTGATATAATTATTAATAATAATAATAATACATATTAATGATGTACAATAATAATAAAATTATTCATCGATACCCTTCGGCGTGAGCAACATGTCGAAACGTAAGTAAACGTATGGGTACTTACTAACGTAGGTCGGACCGATATTCTACATTCTTGTAATATCTAATGTAATATTGGTGTTTGAATAGGGAGATAGGTAAAGTAAAAAGAAGTCCGTGTCTGAATTTGTAGTGCGCATTAATAAAAATTTCAGGCATGTTGCTACACACTGGCGGATACGGGGGGGGGGGGGGGGGGGGGGCGGGTTCTAAACCCACCTCCCCCCCCCCCCCCCCCCCTAGAACCATGCACAGTATATTCATGATGAGTAACCACTCCAGATCGATGCATAGTGAAGATGTGTTCCATGCTCACACACACACAGTATACCTTCATGTAGCTTATAAAATACGTTATAGTGTTGTTGCAATGTATGCGACTTCATAACCACTTGTTGTATGCTCAACATGCTCAGAATTTGACTGTGAACCATGTGGTCAAAGTTTTCAGTACCAAAGCCAGTACAACAAGCATGTTGCTAGCCGCTCGCATATCACCTTTGTTGAAGAGTTGTCAGGCTTCATGCAGCCTGTTGAAAATGAAGAGGTATAGTTGATGGTGCATTTCAGTATCTATAAATTGCAATCCTTATTATATCTAGGTTGCCATTCATGATGAGCAACCACTGCAGATGCATAGTGAAGATGTGTTCCATGCTGAGCAACAACCCACTGCAGATATCGATGACTCATCTGATGATGTGGAGGATGCAGTTGATGATGATGATGATGCATAGTGTGCGATAACCCAAGGGCTTCAGAGCTGCTTAACCATCTTGGCAGTGCAGCTTTAAGGCATTGTCCTCGGTGCATGGTGAGTACTATGACTGTATTGTATAATATCTTCAATTTGTCAAAAACTATACTTTTTCAGACTACCAGAAAGGAAAACCCTGACACTTTGTGTGCACTAAGGACAAAGGATATGGCATTACAGCAGATTGCTCAAATCAACGCCCTGCTTACAGAAGCCGATAGGGTAGAGATGAGGAAATGCTTCGGATTGCAGGAGGATTACAACCCTCTGCTATACATACCTGCTGACCTCTACCTGTAAGTACTAAACAAAATTTTAAAAGCTTATCACATCTTTCTCATAGGAGCATACCTGTTGAAGTTTTGCACACCTTATTACTTGGTTCTTGTAAGCACATCCTGAAAGATGTAATGCCAAAGATGTCATCACACCAGAAGAGGGAAATCCAGGCCCGGGTGAGGGCTTTCAACACGTCTGGTTTTAGTACCAAGCTACATGGCAGTGTCTGTTACTACTATCAGTCATTTGTTGGACGTGACTTCAAAGGATGGACGCAGATGGCACTATTCATTTTAGGTCCAAACCTCAGTGATGGGCAAAAGGAAGTACTTCTTGCGTTTTCCAAGGTAAGCATTGCCATCAACATATAATGTGTGAGACTATTCTATGTTTCTTTAGGTGTTCAGAATTGCGTATTGCGACTTCTTCAAACCTGTGTTGTTGGATGAATGGAAAAGTGTGTGTCAAGCTTTTGTGAACGCTGTCAAACAACACATGCCTTCTTTGCTCGAAAAGCAGAAGACACACCTCATTCTCCATCTTGTTGATAGCATGGTGAAATTTGGGCCATGCTCATCTTTCTCAGCTGAAAGGTAAATAATTAGTTCTGGTTTGTTTATAATTCTAGCATCATGTTGTCCTTCAAGGTTTGAGTCATTCAACTCTAATGTAAGGATGTACAATGTATTCGGGAACCGACTGGCCCCTAGCCATGATATAGCTAAACGATTCTGCACTTTGCAACACTTGCGTCACATATGTCATGGTGGCGGAAATGGTGAAAGGTAGGCTATCTATCCTGCTTTTTATAATCTTTGAACATCTGGTGATCATGTTTAGGTGTGGAGGTGCTCTAAAAGAACTATATTTCACTCCATTACTACAACACATGGTTCGCGGTATCTCCATGCGAGAGCTGCTTGGACACAAGGCCATTTATCAACCTGGAGTAGCAAGAATGGTTCGTGTGTGTGTGTGTGTGTGTGTGTGTGTGTGTGTGTGTGTGTGTGTGTGTGTGTGTGTATGTGTGTGTGGAGTGTGTGGGCACAAGTGTATGTGTGTGAATATGTGTGGGCATGTGTTTAGTGTATGTTTGGGCGTGGGTGTGCGTGCTTATTAATATATTAAGGATGAGTGTGTATCTGCTTCTCAGTCAATGCGGACATCACATACCATTTCAACACTGCAACTTATATCTGCGGGAAAGCATGCCACCACCCTTGGTCACTTGCTACAGTGTGGCATGCAGTATGATATTGTCCTGGGCATGTTTGCCCTTACTGATAAAGTGCTGGAGCATCGGTCAGTTGTGTCCCAGAATACTGTTCTGGTCAGTTCTGGAGACTATATTGAACTTGTCATTTCACAGTGCAATGTAAGTCCCATTTTTACATAAATGCTATTATGTGGAGTATGTTCCGCTTTCTGTAGATGAAGTATGGGATCTTGCTGGCAACGTTTAAACTTCAGGATGGCAGTGTGCATTGCCTGGTGCAAGGCTTTCATGAGCTCACGTTACCTGATGGACAGCCTCTGGTGAATGAGTATGACTGCCCACTCCTGGACCTATCTACCACTATCTTCTGCACTGCTGGCAACAATATACAACGACCTGTGTCTTTTGTTCATCAGTGCAGTGCTACTTGCCTATTCAAGGAGACTGGGGCATCAATTAGGAATGTTGAGCGTGAAATTGTTCAGGAGGACACGCTTATATTTAAGCATGACTGGAACAACACTATGTATTGCTATAATGTCTATTGTACACTTTAATAATAGATTTCCAAAAATGGCGATTACAATAAGAATATGAATACAATTGTAAGCAACAGCTATCAACAAGTCCTTATATGGGAAACCGCACTTCTGGTACAGTATGTTATCAGTCTGTTCAAAATACGCTATCATATTGATTAGTATGGTGTACCAAAGTCTCACCAGAGGACTGCTCCACATGGTATGGACCGGACTGTGTCAACATTTTGAGCCATATACGGTGACATATACCTTGTGCTATGTATACAGGTTTGGCCCAGGAAACGCAATTTGGCTGTGTAGACGTCACTGCAGTAGATTATTTTCGTAGCTGCCTCGAAATTGCGTTAGAAATAGGTATCGTCTTAAAAATGCGAACAAAAGCAGAACGAAGCAAAATATGTATAGGCAAGTTTCTTTCTACCGTTAGTAAAGTCTCTATTGCATATTATAAACCTACGCTTTGTTGCGATCGTTTCTTTCTCCGTCGAGGCGCTCGTGTTCAATATACGTAAGGCATTGAAATCGGTTCTTATTCGGCAATGACACGAATGTTGGCATTTTCAGTCGAAATACCAAGTAAGAGGACTATTATGTATTTTCTTGTTGTTGTCTTACGCAAAAGTTCGAAATATGATGCCCGGCAGCAGCTAACGTGAGTTCTAATTATTGCGCGTATGCTACCGGTATGCTCTGTTTGAATACCCCTCTTTCTATAGGAACTGTGCAAGCCTAGCTGATTTTTAACCCATTTACCTTTGAAGGCCACTAATGGCACAATGTAAAGCTTTACTGTGTTTGAAAGTATGTTTGTTCACACAAGCTTCCCACACATGTGGTGGAGAGGTTCGATGGTGATATGGGGGTGTAGTGGTGATGTGGAAGTGTAGTAGTGATGTAGTTGTGCAGTGGTGATGTGGGGTGCACTGGAGTGTAGGGTTGGATGTGTTCAGTACTGATGAGGGGTGAAGTGCGGATATGGGGTGATGTGGGCTGAAGGGGTGATGTGGGGGGAAGGGGTGATGTGGGTTGAAGTGGTGATGTGGGTTGAAGTGGTGATGTGGGATTCAGTGGTGATGTGTGGGGCACTGGGGATGTACGGGTTCAGTGGTGTGGGAGTTCAGTGGAAATGTGGGTGATGTGGATACCCAGAAGCAGTGATGATGTGGGGTGCAGTGGTGATGTGTGGGTGCAGTGGTGATGTGGGGTGATGTGTGGGCGTAGTGGTGATGTGTGAGTGCAATGGTGATGTAGGGTGAAGTGTGGGTGATGTGGGAGTGTAGTGGTAATGTGGGGTGGGGTGCAGTGATGTGTGAAGCAATGGTGATGTGGGTGCAGTGGTGATGTGTGGGTGCAGTGGTGATGTGTGAGTGCAATGGTGATGTAAGGTGAAGTGTGGGTGATGTGGGAGCGTAGTGGTAATGTGGGGTGCAGTGATGTGTGAAGCAATGGTGATGTGGGTGCAGAGGTGATGTGGGAGTGGAGTGGTGATGTGTGGGTGTAGTGGTGATGTGGGTGCAGTGGTGATGTGGGTGAGTGCAGTGGTAATATGGGGTGCAGTGGTGATGTGGGAGTGTAGTGGTAATGTGGGGTGCAGTGGTGATGTGGGTGAGTGCAGTGGTGATGTGGGAGTGTAGTGGTGAGTGGGAGTGTAGTGGTAATGTGGGGTGATGTGTGGGTGCAGAGGGGATGTGGGGTGATGTATGAAGCAATGGTGATGTGGGAGTGGAGTGGTGACAGTGGGTGCAGTGTTGATGTGGGGTGATGTGTTGGTGCAGTGGTGATGTGGGGTGATGTGTGGGTGCAGTGATGATGTGGGGTTCAGTGGTGATGTAGGATTGTAGTCTGCTTCATTCTCGTCCTCTTCCATATCTATGCCTCTGTCCCCATCACTTCCAGCTGCCCAGCCCCATCCATGTTATCATCACTACTGGCATTGTTGAAGTCGATATTTACAACGCATGGAGTCAAAGACCTCGTCATATCTAATGCCATTCATTGATTGTGTTTTGTGGGTGATGGTATCTACAGCACGCTTGGTACGGGCATATACTACGACCCGCCTCTCGACTTTTTAACCGGAAATAATTATAATACAAACTAGCGTGTCCCGTGAAAAATCAGTTACGTGGACGTACGTACGTACGTTGGAAATTAGATACGGCGCTTTCATTAACAGCTGGACAACTGAGTTGTGATTTTATGTGTCGATGGTGAGCGTACGACATACGCGATTCTGACGTTAGATCATTGGACGCGAGTATGTGGTCTACGGCCGTTAAACATCCTTAATTATGAGACGCATTTATGCGCCTACGGCCGGTAATCGGATAAGCAAAAATACCTATTTGGGTGTTAAAAAAATGAAGGAAACAAGTAAATAAAAACATTCTCACTGAGAAAGTTGGTGGGATATAGGTTTTGCAGGCAAATAGTATACTAGTATACTGGTGTAAAAAGCAAGGAAACAAGATGTAATAGTCCTATATTTAGCACAGAAACAGCATATGCCTTAGTCCAAGTGTGCTAAATATAGGACTATTACATTTTCCCTTCTGATTTTAAAAACTTGTTTCCTTGCTTTTTACACCAGTATACTAGTATACTATTTGCCTGCAAAACCTATATCCCACCAACTTTTTCAGTGAGAATGTTTTTATTTACTTGTACATGTGACATTTAATTATACATTGTGATTAATTAACAATAATTATATGTGTGAGCATTACACGTATTTTCAACCATGAATAATCTGATTTGATTATGGGGGTGCAAGATGTTAGGGTGCATGTTTTCTCCCTCACAATTTGCGGTCACTTGTCATTTATTTTTATTACAGGAGTGACACTATCCACTATTTTATCTTTTTTCACGGGTTTTGAATGCATTCCTCCACTTGGACTACCACTACAACCTTCTCTAACATTTGAGCTAAACATGCCGATAACAAAGAATTTGAGCGCTACATGGATGAAGGTTTACTTAGTCATGGGGGCTTTGGGGTCAGCTATAATTGCTTTATCCCTTTCTAACCGTTATTTGTAAACAGACTCATTTATTAATGTATTTTACACATCAAACTTTATACTGTGATTTTTACCCCTCTCACCCTTTACATGCATTTGTAAACAATCAACTCTGTGATTGTGTTATCCTGTTTTTTTAATTTCAGCTTTGAAGACTGACATCAATACATACTGTAACAACAACATAGCACACACATACACATACACAAACTACCAAATACAAGGCAAACATTTTAGTCTGACAATTAAGGAAGCCCTGGTCCATCTTCTCCACTTCCCTCTAGAGCCACAAATAACTACTACACACAAGCTGCTGAAGCCATTCGTTCAGGAGACAAAGGCTTTTCTGAATTATTTAATTGTAACTGACAAGATAGCTAGAATATAGCTAGTTGCAATTTGGCACAAGTCAAAAAATGGGCTATGTGTGTTGTGTGCATGCCAGAATGATCTTTGACATCCTTTGTGCACTCCACCTCAAAACACCTGGGGTCCCAAACAAACTGGCCTGCATTATGGCACAATGCGTACCCAACGCAATGCATAGAGAAGCAACATATATACGGAGAAGGCAAGAGGTGTGTGCAACTTCTCTCGATCCACCCGCGGCTTGTCCATGCCTTGAATGGGCCATAGATTACAAGTAAATAAAAACATTCTCTAACGTGAGAGTTGTTGGTATATAGGATTGACCAATGGTGGTGTAAAAAGCACGGAAACAAGAGTGACAGAAATTTTACTGGAAAATTGAAAAAGGCCTATATTTAGCACACAATATAACACACATGCCTGAGTAATGGGCTAAACATAGGTCTATTTCAATTTTCCAGTAAAATTTCTGTCACTCTTGTTTCCGTGCTTTTTACACCACCATTGGTCAATCCTATATACCAACAACTCTCTCGTTAGAGAATGTTTTTATTTACTTGTTTCATAAGTTTTTTTTCACCCTGTCATAGCAGTATCATAGTCAATAATCAAATGTAGGAAGAGGATGGATGATCCCCTTTATCTCTTAATGCAAGAACAAATAACTTTAATGGTACTGCTGGTGGTGGGGGCAGCACTGATGGTGCAGGCAGGAGCGCCGGTGGGGGCAGCGCTGGTGGTGCCGGCGGGAGTAGCTGCTGGTAGTGGTGTGGGCAGTGCTGCTGGTGGTGGTGGCAGAAGCGGGGCTTCTGGAGGTGGTGGGGTGAAGGGGAGAGGAGTTGGAGGATGAATGTACTGTTCCTCCTCCAACCCCTCATTGGTGAAAAACCCGCAAAGGTCATCAGCCATCTACATATACGTAACAGAGAGTATGATTAAATTTTTACTTCTTTATTTTTTAAAGCAAAGTGCAGAGCCTTTACACATCTACATAGAGTATTATTAAATTTTTACCTCTTTTTGCTAGCGGATGAGTGGCTTTTATACCTGCAAAGCCTTACACGTGTGCAGACTGTGCTATAATTATATTAGTCCAATTCCATCATATTAATGACAGGGAGGGAAGGGGTGTATGCATGTCAGTTGTGCTAAAATTCTATTGGTCAAATTTGATCCAGTAAAAATGGTCCCATCTAAACATGGAGGTGTAGCCTACATGCAGTTAAGTTGTATAGATGGGTAGTGTGGGAACTAAGGAAGTGAACTACATGGCAGTACATGGCAGCATGTAGATCGATCGATAAGGATATGTTCTCAGGTGAGGTCCTATCTGTGGACAGGGTCTGCAGCTTTACAAGTGTGGGCAGAAGGTCTGTTACTACATAAATGTGAGTGTGCTGCTAGAAGTACCTGATGGTGGCTTACTTTACTTACTGCTGCACAGGCAGATCACTACCCCTAAGAATAGCTTTTTCAAGACCACCATTATACTCCATTGGTGCATGAGATTAGGGTTTATACAAGGAGTAGCTATATGGGAAAAGGATATAGTTGCAGCTATTTAGTTCTCAGCCCTTGCAACTGTAACTATATTCATACAGTTGCAACATTCACAGTACATGGCTAGACAAGGAAGTCTTCAGATAAGGAAGCTTTATCAGATTAAAACAATAAACACTACTGTACACACAGTTGAGTCACCATGCATGCTTTACATGTGAAGTGATTGGTTTTGTGCAGATCCGTGCTGTACATAGTCGGGCGGGCCTTACTACCCACAGGTAGTAGGGTGACAAACCAGACCAAACGCGGTAGTAGGGCCGCCCGACTATGCTGTACAAATGCTGCATGCACAGCTTTTTAATGTTAATACAACATGCCATAACATACCTTTGGGTGGTAGTGGTAGTTCTGTGACCCCTGCGGTACGGCGTCCTCTCGGCAGCACATTTAGCCAATCAGACAGCGGGATCATTTCAATACCGACTCCTTTCAGATGCTTTAATGGTAGCTGATATTTCTCCCTATTAGCAGCGCGATTTCCCTCGAGGTCCTCTTCATATCGCCGCCTTTAGTTTTAGCAGCACGGTTCTCCTCGAGGTTCTTCATATCGCCGCCTTTGAGCAGCACGGTTCTCCTTGGGGTCCTCTTCGTATCGCCACCTTTTAGCAGATCGCTTAGATTCAATATCGGCCTTGTAGCTGCCGCGTACAGAGGCCTTCTTCATTTCTGGATCGGCCTTGTAGCTGTCGCGTACAGAGGCCTTCTTTTTTGGGGGATTGGCCTTGTAGAGCGCTCGGGCTTTAGCTTTGTTCTCGTATTGCTTTGGAGGTATTCCGCTCGTTGCTTAGATCTCTTCTTTTGAATTTTTAGAAAAAGAACTTCACTATTAGCCAACGTAACAACTAATATATTAAACTGGATAAATTTAGTGCAGGTTAGAGTATTTATAACTGCCTAAAATTATTAATAAATTGAACTTGATATATGTATGTCTATATGACATGTAAGGATAAAGTGCCGGTAAATTTCGAAGCGATTGGTACTATTCCCGTCCTTCAAAACCGTTCCTAGCTGGAGTTATACCTTCCTAAGAAGAAGACGACGACGACGACGACGACGATGGAGAATTATTTTGGGACTGGGCACGAGAAACAGGAAATTGTTTGTTTCTCTATAACCACACCGTTTTATGACACGGAACAAACGTAGAACTGTAGATCGTTGTGCTCTCATTCCATCGCGATAAAGAGATAAGCGATCCGTTTCTCCGTTGTCCCTCCAGACGCTAGTGAAGTTTTATTAATGACATTCATCAACCCTCAATCAATCCTATATTGAACCTGCTGCCGCAGGTTCAGATTTAGACAGGGATTGGAAACGGGTCACGTGAGCCATACATTTTATGGTAGAAGGGTATGCGCCGTCAATGTTATAATGGATAGCACCTTTTGAGTTTGGCGGGAAAATATCTTATAGCTGGTTTTGGTGAGATCCGTATCATGTAGAGTCTCGAATGTATTCCACCCAACTCATGAAAGGTAAGGTTTGTCTAGAAACGTGTTTGAAGTTCTAGTGAACGAATCTTCGGGAGTTTTTTATAAAAACTGAGAAATGAAGCTTTGTGAATCCTTTCTGGGCGTGCAAAAACTGTTCTGTACGTTTTTTGACCTTGATTTTTTGTATACAAGCTCTTCGTAGCAATCTGAATAGAACTGGATAGGTTTTGCCCTTTTCCCTAGCTTTGAAAACATAAAGTGACACGAAACAGCGTTTTAGACATACAGTCAGTTCTGGGCGTATAACTACTTTTGTAAATAGTGTAAACGCGGTTTGAAGGTTTCATCCTCTAGTGCACTCATTTTGCGATAGAACTGGGCTATGGACTAAGCAAGGGAGTGTTGGTATGAAGTTATAAAAAGTTCGCTTTACATCGACTATTGCGTCAATCATTAGGGACACGGCACGAATAGACTAGGCCGTACTGGCAGTTCTGGGCGTATAGCTACTTTTGTATACAATATTAGCGGGGTTTGAAGGTTTTATCCTCTAGTGCACTCATTTTGCGATAGAACTGGACTATGGGCTATGCCAGGGAGTGTTGTTATGAGGTTATAAAGAGTTGGCTTTACATCGACTCTCGCGTCAATCATTAGGGATACTGCGCGAATAGAGTTCTGGGCGTATAGGTTCTTTTAAAAATAGTATTAACGGGGTTTGAAGGTTTCATCCTCTAGTGCACTCATTTTGCGATAGAACTGGGCTATGGACTAAGCCAGGGAGTGTTGGTATGGTATGAGGTAATAAAAAGTTGGCTTTACATCGAACATCGCATCAATCATTTGGACACGGCACGAATAGAGTAAGACTGCTGTCATTTCTGGGCCTATGGCTACTTTTGTAGACGGGGTTTGAAGGTCTTTTACTGTTACTCGGCCATTCCAGACTTAATAACTACTACAATAACCTATCTTCTGCTATAACACTGATGGAGCTGTTAATTGGCGTGCACGTGATCCGTTTCCAATCCCTTAAATAATCTATGAATGGGCAGCCTCGTTCTCTTCAGCGTGAATGTGGGAGTAGACGATCGTGCCCGCGCGGCTTCTCCGCTCCGAACAGGCACAGGTTGGGTATGCCTCGTTCTGTTCATGGAGTAGACGGTCGTATACCCGCGTAAAAATAATCTCTCTAAGGTATCCTCTATAACCCCCCCCCCCCCCCCCCCCCAAAAAAAAAAAAACATAACGAAATTCACGTGAGCGGTAACCACCAAAAGAAAAAAAAAAAGTGGGTCACATAATATTGGCAGTGATAACCCGCCATAGAAAACTGGTTGTGTAACCGACGGGTGCGTCAGAAACGAGGAAAACTGGTTGTGTATTAGTACGATGGTGAGTTTATGCACTCCGAGTGAACACAATAATTTATCAATCAACACCTACTGGCGACTTTATGTGGCCCAGCGAAAGCGATTGTAGAACTATAGGCGCAGCGTGGTTCAAAAACGGTAAAGTACTTAGCGAGGGGTACGTGGGGGGCCATAGTCCATCAAGACTGCCCATTTTATTTTCTCCCCCCGCCCCTCCCTGGATGCATGTACTCTCCGCTATGCGACCCGGAAAATATTTTTTGCCCCGGACCCATTTTATGTAGTGAGAATTCGCGTTTGGACACATGTGCCTGCCCTCGGTACGCTCTATGCAGATCGTGGTACCCCTGCCCATCCGGTCGGTCTTGGGTCGCTTGATAAAGAAGTGTATGCCCTCTCCTGACTAGCTGACATCTCGCATTGTAGGGTGGGGTCAAAACGTATGTTTTTCAAGGAAGGGGGGGGGGGGGGGGGGGGGGGGGGGGGGGTTGTCTCTAATCTCTGCAGCACCTGACTCAGCAGAGTTAGTGGCTGTCATGTTGGCCTGAGGTGGATGGGCCCTGGTGATGGCAGGTCTCAGCATTGGGTTCCTGGAAGTATGGCTCTTGTACACCAGGGTACGTACACCTGTATGGTCCTGTGGTTCAGGGACTGGCTGAGGTCGAGGTGGTCTGCAGACAGTGTAATAGTTTCCTTCGTGCCTGGGGATGAATGGCAGAAACCCTGATAGTGCCTGACACCAGGGGTGTAGATGATTGTGCTAGATGGGGCCATTGGGTCTGGTATGTAGAACTGGAGATGATGGTTAGACTGTGTGTGTGTGTCTTTACTCATCATGCTCAGCGCTCATTGGTGGCTGGAACCATATGCAAAAATGCGACATGCCTACTGATGTTTTAAGTTTCTGTTTCACGATAACTGTAGACATCAGAAGAGACTACATTGGAGCTAGGACTTCGATCCAAAGGTGTTTTTAGAGGAGTGGTACTTGCACATGGACCAGAACGGTGACGGATGTGCTGTAGATTTTACCTTCCGAATGAAGCGTAGCATTAGCTGGGCAAGGTGCAGAGGGGGTACTGAAAACAAAGGCTCTGAGCTGATTAATCCCTCCAGACCGCTTCTAATGGACCCTTTCTGCATAGAAGTGAGGAATTTGCAGCACATACTGAGGCAACCACAACCAAGTTATGGTTTCATCCAGAGGGACACATCACGTGACTGAAATACGAATCTAACTAGAATCTTACTGTCCAATTCCAGATAATGGTACTGTACAGTTTAGGTATGCAGAAAATTGCTAGTGTTGACTATAGGGAAAGCCTTTGAGGCTAAGTACCATCACATGTGAGCAAAAGTTGATACTTGGTGGTTGGATAACCTTCCTTCCCTCCTGGAATAGCGTCGCCATGTTCCTGGACCAGCAGCTGACTCTCTATAGCTCTTCAATGATGCCTCAGGCTCCGTAGGCTTAGGCATCTAAACTTCAACGGGCTTGGTTCCCGGGTGACTGGCAGCCACACCCTTCTATACAGTGGCAGGAACTGTTTGCCATCATCTTCTGCAAGCACATGGGGTCACAGCTGGTCAGGCTTACGCATCCACTTCCATTTGCAGCAGCCTTCCCATTATCAGCAAGACAGTCTGCAAAACAAAAACCCTGACCTCATGCAGCTATATTTACATGTAGTTGCAGCCCAGCACATCAGTGATGCCCTTTTCCAAAATAACTTACCCCAATCTTCACTTTGCCCCCCACTTGGACCCTCAACGTACACCAATCCCACATAACCTAACTGAGAGATAAAAACACATGCAGTCCTTCTCCAAACTATTTCTAAGGCAAAAAATTTTTAAAAGGAACTTTGACTTTCTACAAATGGCTTTGAAAATCTAGGATTGCCTCTCCCCCTCCCTTTCCCCAACCACATGGTATGTTATTCGTTTCATCCAGTTTTGAGTACATAGCCGTAGTACTTGCAGCATCAAAAGGCTGTGGAGCAGTTGATTTTATAAATGGGACAGTTCATGACAAAATATTGACCCAAATGTTACACAAATCCTTTGCGTTTGATGTCTTATTTTTTTAACAATACATAGAACACCACTGCTCTATGGTATAATACATTTCATTTTGGGGTCTTGTACAGTACTTGCCAGTATTGTAACGTCTGATACAGCCATAACTTTCAGTGCGAGTAATCAAATCACTTCAAATTTGGTTTGTGGGTAGAGCGGATTAGGTACCTATTGATTTGTTCTGTTTGTTAATTTTTACTTCATCTGTTATGGAGATATAGCAGTACATACAAACTGCTTGCAAAGTTTCCCACTCGATTTGTGCCAATGATTTAGGCAATTTAATGTACGTGAGGCAGGTGCCTAAATCGTTAGCATGAATTGAGGGGCAAAACGATTTTGCCTACAGATCCAATTTCTTGCTTCTTGCAGTTGTTCTCTGCTCAGCCAAAGAAGCGTCTAATGAGCCACTTCCAATGAAGGTCCATTATCCTGCATGTGTCTCTTATTTCACATGTTGTTTAACTTTTTATGGTACCTGGCGAAATTTTCTACTTTGCATACTGAAGTGAAGTGTTGATGAGAGGATTCCAGGGTATCTAACATGCTTTCAGAAATTCTGGGGTCACTAAGCATTGTGATGAGCACCATATAAAATTTGTTTCACTTGCAAGCGATAAGGCTGTAGCATCTGATTTATCATTGACAAAGTTCCCGTTCACTACATTGTAATGCCAATCAAATGCCGTGATTGACCAGTATACTTGACCCATGAATTAGGCAACAGTCAGCAGTCAAGCTTGCAAAGCGGGGGGTACTTGCTTTGGCTACCAGCCATAATGCTGGTCATGGCGATATGACTTGGTCAGCCCTAAATGGGGGGAGTCAATAAGTTTTGTTGCTTGGTTCCTGGTCAATAGTATAGCATAATAAACAAAACAAAAATGTCTACTGAACTGCAGTATCTGAGGTGAGGTTAATGGGTTAATGTGTATACTAGTGTTATATTAGTAGATGATGTATGGTAGTCATTCGCTGCTGCTCCTACATAGGAGTAGGAACTATCACCATTTTAATTTTATTTTCTACTTCAGAATGAGCCTACATTGAATTATTCTGAATTATTCTGAGACAACGACAACATAATGGATGAGATGGTAACAGAAAGAGATTATAAAGAGAGTACTGTACCAGAAGAAAAGTCTGGTGGACCATCACCTGATCTCATGTCTGCAGTGATGGAAGCAATGATGATACAAATGGTCAAGATGATTACCCAAGTAAAAATGGCTTGCTTGTGGCAAGCTTGCAGCAACCTTGTTTACAAGGTTGTTTGAACCCTGTAACAAGGTTGTTTGAACCATGTAACAAGGTTGTTTAAACCATGTAAACAAGCTTGTTTTTGCTTGTCACTACTAAGTATTTGAAACTGTTCCAACCTTGTTACAACCTGTTGTTAAGTTGTTGTGAGCCAAAACAAGGTTGTTAATTAATATCCAAAACAACGTTGTCTGAGAATGTTAAATAGTCATACAATGTCACAGCACCAGGTGAAAAAAAGCACAAAAAAATGCAAAACAGCTAAATGCAAAAAGCAAATAAGAAAAATGCAAAATGCAAAGGAGCACTGCGCCACAGCATTTAGTATGCAGAGTTGTGCAGAGTCTGCATACCAACCATGTGCAGATGAGTATTGTTGAAGTGTTCGTATGCAGACGTCTGCATATGAACACTTCAATGATATCCGTCTGCATATGGTTGGTATGCAGACTCTGCACAGCTCTGCATACTAAATGCTGTGGCGCAGTGGAGTCCAACTACAAACATTCATTGACGACTGCGTTGCTTGACTTGTCATTCACACTTGTGTTGGTATTCCGTTTTCGTCTAAAATTCGCACACTTATCATTTATGGCATCCACTAATAGGCTTCTATTGATCTTATGTTGTGACTGCACAAAGCCTGTAGGTAATAAGGACTATATAAATGAAAGAAGTGCATACAATTAGTAAACTTACGTATACAAGCAGCTATTACATCTCTGTTGAGGCATGGAAATTTTCTTGTACCCCCACAACTTGACAAAGCCAAGACAGATGGCGTAAAAAATACAGTAAGGAGATTTCTTATCAGCTTAGTAGGCGAGTTATTGCTCTGGTCTATTGCTTCTTCCAGCTGGCGTTTAGAAAGTTACACCCCATAGCCCTCTACTAATTCAACCTACAAGTATTACCTTATTTGACTTGTGTAAATGCAACAAAATTTTCACATACCTGCACATGTCTTTTCACACCACCAATAGGTGACTGACTGCGACCAATGGAGGCATTGGAACAGACAACTGGTGAAGGTGATCTCACAGAAGACTGACTACGACGAAGAGAGGCATTGGAACGGACAACTGGTGAAGGTGATCTCACAGACGACTGACTACGACCAAGAGAGACATTGGAACGGACAACTGGTGAAGGTGATCTCATAGACGACTGACTACGACCAAGAGAGGCATTGGAATGGACAGCTGGTGAAGGTGATCTCACAGAAGACTGACTACGACCAAGAGAGGAATTGGAACGGACAACTGGTGAAGGTGATCTCACAGACGACTGACTATGACCAAGAGAGGCATTGGATCGGACTACTGGTGAAGGTGATCTCACAGAAGACTGACTACGATCAAGAGAGGAATTGGAACGGACAACTGGTGAAGGTGATCTCACAGACGACTGACTACAACCAAGAGAGGCATTGGATCGGACTACTGGTGAAGGTGATCTCACAGACGACTGACTACGACCAAGAGAGGCATTGGATCGGACTACTGGTAAAGGTGATCTCACAGAAGACTGACTACGACCAAGAGAGGAATTGGAACGGACAACTGGTGAAGGTGATCTCACAGACGACTGACTACGACCAAGAGAGGCATTGGATCGGACTACTGGTGAAGGTGATCTCACAGAAGACTGACTATGACCAAGAGAGGCATTGGAACGGACACCTGGTGAAAGTGATCTTACAGAGGACTGACTACGACCAAGAGAGGCATTGGAACGGACAACTGGTAAAGGTGATCTCACAGAAGACTGACTACGACCAATAGAGGCATTGGAACGGACAACTGGTGAAGCTGATCTCACAGAAGACTGACTACGACCAAGAGAGGCATTGGAACGGACAACTGGTGAAGGTGATCTCACAGACGACTGACTACGACCAAGAGAGGCATTGGAACTGACAACTGGTGAAGGTGATCTCACAGAAGGCTGACTACGACCAACTAGGGCAGGTGATCCAGCTGGAAATGAGAATGGTGACTGATCAGTCTGGTGGTGTGCCTGCAAAAGAATGACATGTAGTTAATGATTAGCTTGTGTAATTACAACAAATTATTACCTCATCCGCAGTGGTTGTAAAAGAGTTAACATCATCCACAGTATCTAGGAGTTGCACCTAAATGTATGGAAATCAGATTACAATTACATTAACATGTAAAAATCAACTCACAGAAACATCGCCATGATTGAGTGTGGTCCCTCTCATATCATTCGATTGGTACACAACACTACGAGTAACTATAAAAAGACATTATTCCATCATTATACCATGCATGCTTTACACTTGCACTTGAAAGTTGTTTTGTAATGTGCATTCACAAACAAGTACATGTATACACTTATTTTTCTCACCACGCTGCTTTCCCATCATGTGGTGATGAAAAATGTCTTTGTGGGCTAGTATGCGCTCATGTTGGGAGATTTTTTTTTTCTTCTTTGATGGTCTCTCAATTGGATCCAACTTTGTAGGTGTCGTAGAATGAACTTCTGTCGCAGCACTTTCAAGAAGTTCATCACGTGTGATCTCCATAGCAATTAGCTGATCAATTTTCTTCTCTAGATCTCGACGATCACCTAAATTGAAATATAGATAAACCAGCTCTAGGACCTAGTTCACAGAGTGTATTTTATCTTACAGTATATTTATTTCATTGTTATTCATTTTTGACATGACATCATATTCATTCAATCCATGCAGGCATGATCCATCGTAGTGTCTATTAATTGTCCTGATCGAATTTCACCCAGGTGTACAGCAAAAAAAGTGTTGATAGAAAGGACCTATACTTGCATTTAACGATACTGGCTTATTGTACAAGTCCATGCATTTAGGATTGGGCCGAGACAACTAATGCTTAACTACTTGTAAAACAAGAAGTGCTGGCGGACATATCCACTAGCACTACGAGTATCAAAAGGAGTAAAGCGTTAGTTATCTTGGCCCGATCCTAAAATGACTAGCTTGTACAATAAGCCAGTCGCTCTAGCAAGGAGGAAAAGGTCAGCAGACCGCTCTTCCATCGCCTTGCGCGATATTAACTTACCTGTACTTAGGGACCGTAAACTACACAATCGCCTAAACCGATTCGTACAGTACTTCATACATAGATACATCATCATTTCTCTTTCAGTCACACATTCTTACGTATTCTTACCAGATTTTGCGAGCACTTCACCATCATAAAGCTTTTTCCCACACCATTTGAACAGTGATATAGCTCACACGTACGTTTGGCCACCTTGTCGGACGGTTTTCTCAGAAATGACGCTCAACATTTCGTCGTCAAGCCATCTTACTAACAGAAAACTCGGACACGGGAGCGATGTCATCGGAACTATGGCTCTGCTTTCAACCATGCCAATTGAAAATAAAACATGTGAAGCATCACGTGCTCGTTAATAAGTTGTTCTTTTTTTTTGAAATGGCGGGTGCAAGTAGACGAGTACACAACTCAATCCAATTTCAGTTTTCAGACCCTCTGTCAAAACTTGCGACAAGCAGAACTACACGCTACAGGATAAAGAAGAAACGGCGTTGTGACATGGCTATTGGGGAAGCTGGTCAGCAAACTACTGTAAATGCAGACTGTGAGTGTGCGGAACACGTAGAACAGAATGATAAGCAAGAAGCCTATACAACCGTGACAGATGAGCCATTCAATGTCCCTGAAAATGATGTAATGCTTGAGCAGCATGATGTAATGCTTGAGCAGCATTTTGTACCGATTTTACGTGATTTACCCGAAGAGCCAGAATTTTTACCAAATGATTATTCCAATCCAAGCAATTTCTCAGAGTGTTTAGCCGATGACGAATTACCCAGGGAGACAGAATTTATTCCAGGTGTGTGTCGTGATGAACAAGTTGATTCATTGAGTTCTGAACCATCAGAATCCAATGTACTCTTAATGCAATACATCATGCGACACAATTTAACACAGGAAGCTATATCAGACCTTCTTAAACTTCTTCACATTTTCATGCCAAAAATAGACTTGCCCTCATCTGTATATATGTTCAATAAGCCTTTTATGGCAATGAACTTTCCTCTTGAGTTTCATTATTTTTGTAATAACTGTATGCAAGATATTTCCAAAGATGCACAGCACTGCCCTAAATGTAAAGCCACACTACTATCTAAAGGATCGAGATCAACGTTTGTAGAGCTTCCATTGGAGTTGCAATCGCAAAATGTATTACAAAGTAAGACTGACGTACATGCATGTGCATCATATTTGTGTGCTAGCGAGATCTGTATACATGCGATGTGTATGAATGTATTACTTATATCTGCATGTATAATCATGATCTATATAGCTATAGTGTGCATTATAATAATCATGATAATTTTTTTGTACAGGATGTTGGGAAGATATACATCAGATGTATCATTTCCGTTGTGAAAAAAGAAGTCATTACTGTGATGTGTATGATGGTGCTTTGTATCGCGCACTGATTAAGGATGGATTTCTAAGCAACAAAAATAACGTATCATTCACCCTAAATGCAGATGGTGTTCCAGTGTTTAAATCGTCATCCTTCTCATTGTGGCCAATCTACCTTCAAATAAATGAGCTTCCTATTAAAAAAAGGTACACTGACATATTATAATTCCGCCCATGCATGCATGCAGGTATTTTATTATCATTATTTAATTCGATCAGTATACATGTGCTTATACCATATATGGTTTAATTATTTATGCATCTAAATTGTTCAGATTGATTGAAAACATATTTTTCTTGCATGCAGGCACTTAATAGAGAACAGACTGGTAGCAGGTCTCTGGTATGGAAAAGGAAAACCAGAGATGACTTTTGTATTAAGATATTTAGGTGACACTTTGGCAAAGTTATACTCTGAAGGTATGTATACATGCATGTGTGTGCATATATATACTAGACTACAGTAATTTGTGTGTATATCTATATGCGTAGGTGTTGAAGTTACATTAAACGGAGATAGTCACATCCATTTCAGAAGTCAAGCAGTGCTTTTAGCTTGTACATGTGATTTACCAGCAAGAGCTCTGCTCACAAATATGGTGCAATTTAATGGTTATTATGCATGCCTGCGTTGCACTCAAAAAGGCAAGTATTTTTATAAATTCACATAATTTCAATAATGAGTACAGTTATCCTAAATTTAATTACTACTTTTTTAAGGAGCAGTAGTTAAAACAGCAAATAATGGACAAGTGATGACCTTTCCATATCAACTTGAAGATCCAACAGGACCAATGAGAACCTGTGAGCAGTACTGGCAAAATGCAGCTGATGCTGTACTTTCTGGATCTCCTGTGGGTAGATTTGATATTCATATACACAACATATATATATTGTATCTATGTGTTACTTGCATATAGGTCCGTGGTATTAAAGGGCCTTCATGGTTGGCAACCATTCCACGGTTTAATATTATTAAGGGTGTCAGCTTTGATTACATGCACATTGGGTGTCTTGGAATAACTCGACTTCTACTGCATCTTTGGTTTGATTCAACCCATTCTAAGCAACCATGGTATCTCCGATGTCACATTAAAGAAATAGATAGATTATTGTGTGCCATTACTCCACCTGATGAAAAATTAAGAGCACCAAGAAGTATTGAAGGAACCTTGAATTATTGGAAAGGTACAAGTGTATATATATACATGTTTGTGTGTAATGCCTGCATGCAGATAGGTGTGTTTACATGCATGTATGTGTTTGCACTGCGCAGCATACGAACTAAGAACGTGGTTACTACACTACAGCCCTGTAGTACTGCACAGATTTTTGCATAGCGACTATTACCAACATCATCTCTTATTTGTGGAAGGCATATATTTATTGTTGAAAGACACTGTGGAGGAAGAAGACATCTCAAAAAGTGGAGAACTATTAATGCACTACACCTATCTTTTTCCGGTTCTGTATGGTAATTAACCGTTTTCATGCATTCAGTTTATTCCTCGCATTTATCATAAATGCATGTATGTGTATTTCTACATGTATATTTGTGATAGGTGAAAGATACAGTTCAATGAATCTCCATGGACTTATACATCTTCCAGATGTAGTGAAGTCATTGGGTCCACTTTGGGCTCATTCATGTTTTCCGTTTGAGTCTGCAAATGGTGAAATGTTGAAGCTATTTCATGGAACAACATGTGTTGAAAAGCAGGTATACATCTCATATGTGTTATGATAAGTTAATTTTTACCACTTGTTTATAAATCAGATTGCTAATCGTATTGGAGTAATATCAACGTTACCACTGCTTGGTAAAAAAATTGCTACTGGAAGCAAAGAGGAAGAACTTTTTTGGAAAATGTCTAACTCTTATGGAAGGAGTAAAAGGTATAGTATTGTTTGATATGTGCTTTTCATTGCTGCATCTGTTTTATCCAATGCAGCCATTGCAATTTCATATCAGCTGATATCTGTATGCATGGAAAACCATGTGGCACTGAGCTTACCCAAGAGCACATTGCTGTATTTACCAAAGGTGGTTTTGCAATCCCAGCTGATTATCCTGTTGTGTTGTACTCCAAAATACATTTCAGAAGCACTGGCAGAATAGTGAAAACTAAAAGAAAGTTACACAAAGGCCTTCTTCGTAATAATTCTGGAATCGTATTCTGCGATCAAGATGGCATGACATGTTATGGAGAGTTATTATTGGTTGTACTATGTGAGAATCATGATGCATATGCAATTGTCTTCCCTTTTATTCCAACTGGAGAAATTCTGAGTAACGATTCTGTCACAGATTGCTCCATTGACCAACACATTACAAAGCTAAATCTGCCGTACGTTTAACATAGCTATAGTATACATTATATTTAAAATGGTAATACTTTCATTTTAAATATGTAGTTCAGTGACTGGACTCAAGAAGTGCATACCTATAAAATGTATCAAGGACAAGTGCATATTGATGCAGTATAAAGAAGATCACATCTATGCAAGTATATTTCCCAACTCAAAAGAAGTTGAATAGATTTATACATGTTTACTTGAACATATACTTGTGCATAATTTGAACAACATTCATGTTCTTTTGTAATGTTATGTAAAGTACAAACATTGTGCATGACAGTATGTAATCACTTCATTTTTGCTTTTTGAGAGTTAATTGTCATCATGTATCCAGCTCACATTGCATGGCAATTTGATCATGTATTTATGATTTAAATAGAGCGACATCTAAGTATATCTGTAGTAAATTAAGAATTACATGTAAATTAACATCTTCGAATCTGTTGCCTCCCTTGGTCATGCATCCATGCATGCATTCAATGATGATAAACTTCTACAGTACAATCTTGTCATAAACAGCATTAATTAATCTTACAATCCCCTACAACCTTCTACAACCATATAGTAAGCTTGTCATGAACTGCCTTAAACAATTCTACAACCAACTACTACCTTCTACAACCATAAGACAAGCTTGTCATAAATCCTACAACCTGTCTGCAACCTTCCACAACTATTAAACAACCATGTTTATCTTACAAGGTTGTAAACAAGGTTGCAGCAACCATGTGGCAAGGTTGTCACAAGCTTGCCATTTTTACTTGGGTAAGGAAGGCTCACTGACCTCTGAACTTTTAATGCGTGCTTTTAAGCAAATGGCTTCTTTTGAACTACACAATGTAAGTTAATAGTAATTCTAGGCCAACCATGTCATATGTCATCACATATTCAGTAGCCAACCTACATGTATTCATGCATATCATTGCAGTGATGAAATCATCTTAGTTACCTATTGATGTACCCCACCCCTTACAGTATGCAGTGGTCTAATATGTATTGTTTGTTGATTGGCATAGTTGCTAATCATACCAATACTGCTGAATGAACATGTACATGTAGTCATAAGCCCACGTCATGTGCTACATGTAAACATGCGGGAATTTAGATACGTGCATTATATATTGTTTGATTAATAACCATTGTGGGTAACAAGCTAATCTCTGTTCACTAATATGGATCAATACAATACAACATATGTCAATTCAGTTTGGAGAGAATTACACAGACTTATGATATTCAATTCAGTTTGGAGAGTTCAATCACTTCATTTTAGTTAGTGCACAGTAGTACATGTAGGTACATGTACATGTAGATACAACATCTACAACGCACATTTTCCTAAAGTCATTCCTTGGTGGTCAGTTGTAAACCTGTAATGGTCAGGTGCCTACCAATACTGCTGCCATGCAACAGACTTGTGTGTGGTCACTTGTCTGAATGGATCCACCTGATGTTCTGAAAGTAGTTTGTGTGCATGTGTATAAATTATGTGTGTTTGCTTGTGTGTGTTTTTAAAATGTACATGTTTGCATGTGTTTCACGGTACTGTACATGTATATCTGGATTGCATGTTATGTCATCATACACATTACCCAAAAGGAACTATTCCACACATGTATCCCTCCACACCCTTACAGGAGCCCAGTGATGTCATCATTTCAGGACTGAGGAGTGAGTTGAGCAGTCTGAACCAGAAGCTGGAGGAGATGACATCATATCATCAGGTGACTTTGTAATGATGGACCCGGTTGGTTTTGGAAGCAGTTTAACTAATGTTGCCTAAGTGTGGTACACAGCCAACCCACCATATACCGCTGTGTTTTTGCAAATGTGGTACTTATAGGCCAGAGAATGTGGCAAGCAATTGTTAAGTATACATGTAGATGCTAAACTGTTCAAACTCAAAATCCCTCTGCCTTGATCAAGAGTGCACAGAATGGGAGGAATACTGGTCCTGCTGGAAACCTTTATGAGCTTCTCTGTGATGGTTTCAGCTCTTCATGAGAACTATTGATTAGTATAAAAAAGTGGTAGTGAGTAGAGGAACAGGTTCAGCTGTGACGGCA
This sequence comes from Eunapius fragilis, assembly GCA_963681505.1. NCBI lineage: Eukaryota > Metazoa > Porifera > Demospongiae > Spongillida > Spongillidae > Eunapius > Eunapius fragilis. The sequence goes on along the minus strand of OY811974.1, from coordinate 4,585,668 downwards.
GGCGTTTTTTTTAGTGGTGTGGCACATGTAAGTTACTGTATATAATGACACAGGTCTGGCAGATCATGGTACATGTAGTGCAGATTTACATAAATAATCGGGCTGATTGTTAGCTGCATTCACAATCCCAATCCACAGATGCCACTATCCTCTAATGCTTCTTACTTATTTCCATCTGAAGATATTAAAAAACCTCAGTTTGTGTGGTGCCATCACGTAACAGTAGAAAGATGTGGGACCATTTGTACTGATCTGCACCAGGTCTCTCAGTCTACACACCAAGTGCCCAGCCTTTACCTTGTTGCCTTCAGTTTTGTTGGAAATGGACATACTTTCCAATTACTGTTGAACTTGGCATAGGCTGTTGTTGTATCTCCATGACTAATAATGGCATGTGAGGCATGTCATATTAAGGTACATGTAGTCTATGCATCCTCATACTGGTGACCCATATTGTACACATTTGAAGGCCATACCTCAGTATGCAATGTTGATATGTAAGGGTACATGTATAAGCATAAGATTGCACATATGAGGTCATTTGACTTAAATAAGAATAATTGCATAGGTAATTTCTTCTGCGTATAATAATCATTTATTTTAGTGTTATGGTAAATGATAGTTTATGCAGCTGTTGAAGGATGTACAAACAGATGTCAGCTACAATCTGGACCACAGCAATATACCATTGTAGATTGTCCATTCATAGACAATTTCTGCTGCATATAATGATTATTTATTTTTATGGTAAATGGTGTATCAGTAATATTGTTTATGCAGCTGTTGAAGGATGTACAAACAGATGTCAGCTACAATCTGGACCACAGCAAGGTACCATTGTACCCAATCAATGGTGAGTCCAATGCTCTCAATGATAGAGATATGACATGTAATGACATTACAGATCATTTGAACCCAGTAACTGTGATGGATGAACTTGGAAAGGAACATCCAGATATGAAATATTCTTTTAGAGATATATGTATACCAGTAAGCACGTGTATGGTACTGCACACCTGCAGACGTGAATTAATCCACTACATTGAGGGTAGATGTGTTTATGTGACCTGCATCCATGCAGTCTGTACCCTTTTAAGCTCCACCCTCAACAATAGATAACTTATTCATGTTCATACAATTGTAGTTGTAATCATGTACTGGTACCATTTTATTACCTGAAACATTGAACTAGTTTTCAGAGGCATTCATGGTTATGAAGATGTGTGTGTTTAAACATGAGCTTTTTTTGTAGGGGAGGAGGCATGATGGGACTACATGTTCATGTGGTTGTTGCGCTATCGCAAATTTTGCTATGATTTGAATTAGCAGTGAGACAACATTTAATGTTTATTGTACTGTGCAGTGGAGGGGGGAGGAGCACTTGCCTCACCCATGCAACCCCCCATCCCATCTGTTACATTTCATTCACTATCTTATAAGTGGGTGTGGCTATGGGCCATTTCGGAGATGGATATTGGGCATGTGCTAAACGTTTTAATTGTGTTTTCATTTCAATATTATTAACATTTGTTTCTAATGAACATGAGTCATTAATATACATGTACATGTATACACTTCTGGCAAAAAAAGTTGTTGTTGTTGATATTTTTCGCTTGCTACATGGTGAGAGGTGGTTTTTTAACTTGATTGCGTAATTACAATATTGTATATACATGTATGAGGCTATGTGTGTATGAGTTTGTGTGTATGTGAGTGCGGTTGTTTACTTGTCCTGATTTTGTAAATTAAGGATAGGACCGATGAACATGTGTATTTGTTCATTTCCCTATGATGTACATGTACAACATGTGCATATATACAGTTTGGTGCACCGCTTGCTGTCACTAAAAAAAAACCATTATGTGATGTACATGTACATGTACAAACCCAATGAAAAAAACCATTACACACATGTAGAAATACAGTTTACATCATTGCAATTCATTGCTTGCATGCAGCATTTTTAACTTTTGTTAGGATAAAGTACAATAATTAATTTCATTACATAAATGTGATAAACTGGCTTATGGGTCTTTTATATCTTTTAGAAACAACCAGACAGAGACAAGGGACCAGGCAGAGACAAGGGACCAGGTGGAAACAAGGGACCTGGCAGAGACATGGGACCAGACAGAGACATAGGACCAGGCAAAGACAAGGGACCAGCCAGAGACATGGGACCTGACAGAGACAAGGGACCAGACAGAGACAAGAGATCAGGTAGAGACATGGGACCAGGTGGAGACAAGGGACCAGACAGAGACAAGGGACCAGACAGAGACAAGGGACCTGGCAGTGACAAGGGACCAGGCAGAGACAAGGGACCTGGTGGTAACAAGGGATCATGCAAAGATAAGGGACCAGGAAGAGACAAGGGACCAGGCAGAGACATGGGACCAGGCAGAGACAAGGGACCAGACAGAGACAAGGGACCAGACAGAGACAAGAGATCAGGTAGAGACATGGGACCAGGTGAAGACATGGGACCAGGCAGAGACAAGGGACCAGGCAGAGACACGGGACCTGGTGGTAACAAGGGATCATGCAAAGATAAGGGACCAGGAAGAGACAAGGGACCAGGCAGAGACATGGGACCAGGTGGAAACAAGAGACCTGGCAGAGACATGGGACCCGGCCTCTACAAGGAACCAGGTGGAGACATGGGACCAGGTGGATACAAGGGACCAACCTCAGACAAGGGACCAGGCAGAGACATTGGACCAGGCAGAGACAAGGGACCAGACAGAGACAAGGGACCAGGCAGAGACAATGGACCAGGTGGAGACAAGGGACCAGACAGAGACAAGGGACCAGGCAAAGACACGGGACTAGGCAAAGACAAGGGACCTGGCAGAAACAAGGGACCAGACAGAGACAAGGGACCTGGCAGAGACAAGGGACAAGGCAGAGACAAAAGACCAGGCAGAGACAAGGGACCAGGCAGAGACAAGGGACCAGGCAGAGACAAGGGACCAGGCAGAGACAAGGGACAAGGCAGAGACAATGGACCAGGTGGAGACAAGGGACCATGTAGAGACAAGGGACCAGGCAGAGACAAGGGACTAGGCAAAGACAAGGGACCTGGCAGAAACAAGGGACCAGACAGAGACAAGGGACCTGGCAGAGACAAGGGACAAGGCAGAGACAAAAGACCAGGCAGAGACAAGGGACCAGGCAGAGACAAGGGACCAGGCAGAGACAAGGGACCAGGCAGAGACAAGGGACCAGGTGGAAACAAGGGACCTGGCAGAGACATGGGACCAGACAGAGACATAGGACCAGGCAAAGACAAGGGACCTGACAGAGACAAGGGACCAGACAGAGACAAGGGATCAGATAGAGACAAGGGACCAGGTGTAAACAAGGGACCTGGCAGAGACATGGGACCAGACAGAGACATAGGACCAGGCAAAGACAAGGGACCTGACAGAGACAAGGGACCAGACAGAGACAAGGGACCTGGCAGTGACAAGGGACCAGGCAGAGACAAGGGACCTGGTGGTAACAAGGGACCTGGCAGAGACATGGGACCAGGCAGAGACAAAGGACCAGACAGAGACAAGGGACCAGGCAGAGACAAGGGACCAGGTGGAGACAAGGGACCATGTAGAGACAAGGGACCATGTAGAGACAAGGGACCAGACAGAGACAAGGGACCAGGCAGAGACAAGGGACCAGACAGAGACAAGGGACCAGGCAGAGACAAGGGACCAGACAGAGACAAGGTACCTGGCAGAGACAATGGACCAGACAGAGGCAAGAGACCAGGCAGAGACAAGGGACCAGGCAGAGACAAGGGACCAGGCAGAGACAAGGGACCAGACAGAGACAAGGGACCTGGCAGAGACAAGGGACCAGACAGAGACAAGGGACCAGACAGAGACAAGGGACCAGGCAGAGACAAGGGACCAGACAGAGACAAGGGACCAGACAGAGACAATGGACCAGACAGAGACAAGAGACCAGGCAGAGACAAGGGACCAGGCAGAGACAAGGGACCAGACAGAGACAAGGGACCAGGCAGAGACAAGGGACCAGACAGAGACAAGGGACCCAGTGGAGACAAGGGACCAGGCAGAAACAAAGGACCAGGCAGAGACAAGGGACCAGACGGAGACAATAGACCAGGCAGAGACAAGGGACCAGACAGAGACAAGGGACCAGGCAGAGACAAGGGACCAGACAGAGACAAGGGACCTGGCAGAGACAATGGACCAGACAGAGACAAGGGACCTGGCAGAGACAAGGGACCAGGCAGAGACAAGGGACCAGGCAGAGACAAGGGACCAGACAGAGACAAGGGACCTGGCAGAGACAAGGGATCAGACAGAGACAAGGGACCAGACAGAGACAAGGGACCAGGCAGAGACAAGGGACCAGGCAGAGACAAGGAACAAATCAAATGCAATGTTCTGGGCCTAAAGAATAATCCAAATATCCAGAAATCATTATGTGATAGTGAAAGTCCACACAGAGATTTAGGACAATACCAAAGGAAGAATTTACTTCAATGTATAGTGAAGAAACAAAATGAATGGGAAGGTTCAGCTTTACAAAAGGGACCAAACAGAGGCAATAGTATGGAACAGAACAAAGGTATAAAAAGAGTAATGTGTTCAGACAAAGAAAATCGGTGGTCAAACAGAGACAAGGATTCTATCAGAGGAAATAGAACAGGTGGGAACAACGTTCCATACATACTGAGTGGTTCAGATAGTGACAAGGCTCAAGCAAGAAAGAGAAGGCCATGGAGAGTGAAAGATAAGTGTTCAGACTGTGATAAGAAGCCAGTCAGGTACAAGAAACCAGGCAGAGATAAGAAACCAGATGGAGACAAAAGAAAAAAGGGACCAGACAAGGTACATTATATGTTGATGTGATGTGATGGTGTATTTTGTGCATAAAACAGTGTTCCTACGGGTTTTGGAATTCTGGAAATTTTACTTACCCTTTTCAAGGGCCTGGAAAAGTTATGAAATATTTAGCTGTGGGAAAGGTTTGGAAAAGTTTTGGATTTGAAGTGTTGTAGTATGCACTTGCGCTTCTTAAAAATAATTCAATTTCACGTGCTACTTTTTGCTGTGAGTGAAAGTATTGCTCTTGATCGACATCCAATGTACTGATAGGAAAGCTCTGCTTAAAGTACATGTAATTGGAGTGTTTTAGTGCATGCAATGCATGCGTGCGTACATGTATGTAATGACTACGTTTTTTTATCAATATGCGTGTTTATTGGAGTGTTACTAGTGCACATATATTGGTTTCTCGCATGTACAAATAGTGTAGTTTAATAAGGATGCAAATCACATGCGAGTACCCACACGCTGTGCCATCTAAGTTACTCACAAGTACTAGCTAAGCTTGTTGAAAAGCATGTAACTACTTCAATTTGTTACATAGTTTTTTTGTGTTTTTTTTTTTAAATATGTATGAAAAGTTTTGGAAAATGTATTTCATGAAAGTGTAGGAACCCTGATATTAAAATCAATGGGTACAATCTTTGAGGGTGATAAATATAGGGATGTGGATTATTGAATGATTAAGCCTGTGATACAGGTTATGTACGATATGATGATCCATGTACATGTAGTTGATGTAGTTTGTACATAAAATCAATTGAGTATAATAGAAATTTTTTTACTACAAGGGTCACTAGTTCTACATATAATTGTAAAGGGGTTCACAATTCTTCCTGACACTGGCATAACCGATTTCATCCTTCATCCACCTCCATGGAGGTAGAAGCTCATGTATAGTTTAAAACCTGCACTGTCAGTAAAGAGTCATGTTTGTTAGCCCATTGGATTATGCTTTAGTTCACTATCATATGGGACGGTGTCCAGCAAAATCACCCTTCTGGAGTTTTTATTTTATCACTATAAAAATTGTACGTTACACAAAGCAACATATCTTCACAACGGTTTTGTATTTTCTTTTCAAATTTCGTACACTTGTTCACACATCAGTTCTCTCTGTGGAAACCGATTTTGGTGCTCTAGATATTTTCCATGCCATGGTTATAAAGGTCTCTAACCCAATGGGTTAAGATTCCACATTTCTCCAGATACGAGTGACGATAATATGTCAAATTTGGATTGTACATAGAAGGGTCCTGTAGCTATTGATTTCTGCAGATCGTTACGTTTTTTCTTATCCGTTACGGAGATATGGATTTTCAAAGTAATTCGACATTTCGCGCCACTCACCCTATTCCAATATGCCATTATGTAATGGTCACGTCCTTTAAATTTTAAGTTAGGTAATTAACTCCGCTATGATCGTTCTACGCGTATACGTGGTATATATAAGCGATCGTACCTCGTACGCTACGTTTCAACATAAAACAGTATCGTAGGTTCACATGTATCGCTTATGATGGATGCTGTGAATGTTCATGGTAGTTTATATTGTGCACCCTTTTTCTATATCTGCTCAGTTTATGGCATGTACATGTAAGCATGCGTGTACCATGCCTTGTAATCATGGGGCCACCTTCTTCACCCTCTACACCCTCTACACTAGTCTGGGGACCAGATGACTTGCTTGCGACAGTCAGTTATCTGGTACACAAACTGCAGTACCTTTACTTAGTATGGCATATCTCTCTAGACCATTCATATTCACTGCCTTTCTTTCTATCTGACCTCCTCCTCCTTCTCCTCCTCTCCCTCCACCTCTTCCTATCTTCCTTCATCCACCCATCCTCCTCCTCCCCTCCTCTTCCCTCCTACTCCTTTCCTCCTCCCTCCTCCTCCTCCCTCCTCCTCCTCCTCCTCCCCTCCTCTTCCTCCTTTTACTCCCTCTCATTTTCCCTCCTACCTTCCTTTCCCGTTGCATCCACCCCCACCCTCTCCTTCTCCTCTTCTCCCTCCTCCTCTTCCTATCTTCCTTCATCCACCCATCCTCCTCCTCCCTCCTCCTCCTCCCCTCCTCCTCCTCCTCCCCTCCTCCTCCTCCTCCTCCCCTCCTCCTCCTCCTCCCCTCCTCCTCCTCCTCCCTCCTCCTCCTCCCCTCCTCCTCCTCCCCTCCTCCTCCTCCCCTCCTCCTCCTCCCCTCCTCCTCCTCCCCTCCTCCTCCTCCCCTCCTCCTCCTCCCCTCCTCCTCCTCTCCTCCTCCTCCCCTCCCCTCCTCCTCCTCTTACTCCCTCTCATTTTTCCTCCTACCTTCCTTCCTATTACACCTACCCCTCCCCCTCCTCCTTTCTTTTGATTGCATCCACACCTCCCCCTCTCCTCCTCCTCATGCTCCTACTTCTACCTTCCCACCAGTTGCATCCTCCCCCTCCTCTTCCTTCCATTCTACCTGTTGCATCCACCCCCACCTTCTCCTCCCCCTCCACTACCTCCTTCTCGACCTCTCCCACCTCCTCCTCCTCCTATCTTCCTTCATCCACCCATCCTTCTCCTCCCCTCCTCCTCCTCCCTCCTCCTCTGCCTCCCCTCCTCCCTCTCCTCCTCCTTCCATTCTTCCCGTTGCATCCACACCCCACCTTCTCCTCCCCCTCCTCTACCTCCTGCTCCTTCTCTCCCTCTTCTTCCTATCTTCCTTCATCCACCCATCCTCCTCCTCCCCTCCTCCTCCCCTCCCCCTCCTCCTCCTCTTACTCCCTCTCATTTTCCCTCCTACCTTCCTTTCTATTACACCTACCCCTCACCCTCCTCCTTTCTTTTCATTGCATCCACACCTCCCCCTCCTCCTCCTCATCCTCCTACTTCTACCTTTCTACCCATTGCATCCTCCCCTCCTCCCCCTCCATCCACCCATCCTCCGCCTCTCCTCCCCCTCCTCCTCCTATTTTCCTTCATCCACCCATCCTCCTTCCCATTCTCCCCTCCTCCTCCCTTCCTTCTCCTCTCCTCCCCCTCCTCCTCCTCTTACTCCCTCTCATTTCCCTCCTACCTTCCTTCCTATTACACCTACCCCTCTCCTCCTTTCGTTTCATTGCATCCACACCTCCCCCTCCTCTTCCTCCTCATCCTCCAACTTCTACCTTCCTACCCTTTGCATCCTCCCCTCCTCCCCTCCCCCTCCTCCTTCCATTCTTCCCATTGCATCCACCCCCACCATCTCCTCCCCCTCCTCTCCCTCCTCTTCCTATCTTCCTTCATCCACCCATCCTCCTCCTCCTCTCCTCCTCCCCTCCCCTCCTCCTCCTATCTTCCTTCATCCACCCATCCTCCTCCCCTCCTCCTCCCCTCTTCCTCTCTTCCTCCTCTCCTCCCCCTCCTCCTCCTCTTACTCCCTCTCATTTTACCTCCTACCTCCTCCTCCTCCTATCTTCCTTTATCTACACACCCTCCTCCTCCCTCCCCTCCTCCTCTCTTACTCCCTGTCATTTTCCCTCCTACCTTCCTTTCTATTACACCTACCCCTCCCCCTCCTCCTTTCTTTTGATTTCATCTACACCTCCCCTCCTCCTCCTCCTCATCCTCCTATGTCTACCTTCCTACCTGTTGCATCCTCTCCTCCTCCTTCCATTCTTCCCGTTGCATCCACCCCCACCTTCTCCTCCTCTTCCTCTACCTCCTTTTCCTCCTCTCCCTCCTCTTCCTATCTTCCTGCATCCACCCATCCTCCTCCTCCTCTCCTCCTCCTCCCCTCCCATCCTCCTCCTCCTATCTTCCTTCATCCACCCATCCTCCTCCCCTCCTCCTCCCCTCCTCCTCCC